>JAOBRC010282684.1:0-13699 GCA_027575255.1 Scolionema suvaense
GTAAATTTTGTGTTTGGGGTATATCAGGAACTGGAATTCGCTTAGGAATGACTCGTAGCACGCAGGTATATAGGTAATTAGGTAGCTGACGGCATCACCTAAAACTGCACAACATATCCTATAAGTTGAGGGTAGTGTCTGACAAGGAAAGGAAAGGGAAGAATTGACTCTAATTTTCTCAAAAACATTATTGGAGTAAACTTTATCCAGTCGAAAAATGTTCTTTTTCTAGAATTTTAGGGAGGGTAACATCCAATATTTGGATGCTTTTTCTCTCCAAAATAGGACCTGCATTAGTTAAGTTATATCATTTTAGTAAATTACTGCTCTGAAAAATCTAAGATATATATGACACTTACATAAATTATTGAACCAGCAAATGGAGACAATGAAGCAATTATTATTAGTTCCTGGACAAAATATTTCCAGCCAAGATCAAAAATGGGCGTTTTACGACTTTTGATTGTAAAAGCTCTTTGAATTGCAAGCGCTTCAAAAACTTTCTGGAGGTGTTTAGCAGCCTCTGTCCACAGTCTCAGTGCAGTTTCTAACAATTTACGCTTGTAGACCGAATTCCGGGTCCTTTGTTCTCTAAATTACCTGAAAAATTGAAAAATCTCAAGCCACGCCCAAAAACAAGCTCTAACACACCCAGCTGATACTCTAAAAATGTCAAAACATGATTTTTCAAAATTCAGAAAGAGTAAGCCTCTCAAGCAAAACCCAACCTCCATCCGTGACATGCGTTTCCGTACTTGTCCACGTATTTTCCTTTACTCCTGGCACAGAACATTGCAAAAACATGCATGTGTGCCAATATATTTTGAATGGTATTGTAGATGCATGCTTCGTCTCAGCAAGCTATCTTGCGGTCTTCTCCTAGCTATACATTTACCTCAGATCGATGCAGAACAATCTTGGAAACATGGTATTCTGGCTCATGCTTTCATGCGACAGATAGTTTGCATGATTTTCTAATATGCTTCACTAGGTTTTGGTTTGGTGGAAAACGCAAGGATGCTCTATCGATGATTTTATTAGGTGAACGGGAAGGGGAGTTGGAGTTGGGGAGTAATTCATGTTCTAAATATTTGAACTTGAATTGAAATGGGCAGTGACAAATTGTGGTTTGTTTTGAGCGCTTCAAATACTTCAGGCTGACAAGGGAAGTCGGTAATCAACATCTTTGCTCTCACTTGCTGGTGAGATTCGGATGGGTAAACAGCAAGAATTTGACGGCAGCACAATTGTGATAAAGGACAGGAGAAAAGGGCACCTGAAATTGAACCAGGGGCACACATACCAACGTGTTCCTAGATAGTTCCATCAATTTGCGCTTGCAATTTAAATTCTACAGTGTGAAGCATGGTGGCCACTCTATATGGGAAATCTAGAAATAGCCTGTTTTGAAAGTTTTACCTGGGAAACCTGGGAAAATGAAGGTTTACTTGGAACAGAGTCTGGAAAACCTGGAAAATGTTTGTATTTTGCCTTCTTCACAAAACAGTCACTTACACGATGGTTGTTTTGCCATAAGTTGTTGCATATTGCGAGTCCAGTGTTCTAGTAATTTTGGCAGAGTTGTTGAGGGGGAAGTAGTTAAAGTTATGGGTTGTAGAGACCATTGCTGATAGAGCGCAGTTTGCACAAACATGCCTGGAAAAACATGTGATTTTTGCCAACCTGACTGGGAAAAGAGTACGTTTTTGCATCAGGTTTTCCTGGATGAAGGCCTGTTTTAGTCGATTTTCCTGGAAAGTTGATCATTGGAGATAGAGGCCACCATGGTGAAGGAACATCCTTCAACTTCAGAAGAAACAAGATTCAAGCGTTTTCACTACTGTTTGCCTCTATCAACAAGCTTCCTTTTTCAAGGGCGGCCAAGTAACTATTAAATCAAAACAATCCTCAGCAAAGCTTTTGTGAGCCTAATCCATCTGAATATTCCCTTATAAGTGGTAAATTACATCTACATGTTTTTTTCATCCTTAAAATTTTTTGTTTGCAATGACAGGTTTATTGTATATCTGACCGAGATGGTGCAAGGGAATGGCAATGCAAATTTATGGGTGATTTTTTGCTGTAACTTGTCTCCTTACTGTACAAGGTTCATTTTTAGATACTAGTTTAACAAAAATGTATCTGTAATTCATTTATACAACTTTTGCATGGTGGCTGCTAGACCGTGAAAACCGTGAAATTGGACAAGGTGGCCCTGAAAACTTTGACAATGAAATGTTTTGGCGGAGGAAACCTTAAAAACCTTGAAATTAGGGCGTTTTTCAGGTCAAACTTTTGGTAAGTCCTGATGCACGGATCATCCGTAAGGTGCCAGACCTGCTTGCTAGTTTTACCTGTTTTCACTGTTGTTGATGTAGCTTTTGGAGGCCTAAAATGTTCCTATTAACCTTCATTTATCGTGTCTTACTGGTGGTGGACCCTGTTGATATATAATATTATCCATATCATTTTGAATTTTGTCAGGAATGTAACTGGTATGGTTCAAGCATGTTAGCTATACGTATTGCTGTCCTTGAATTGTTAACTTTCTGTAGGTAGTTGTTGAGCCTAGAAATAACCACCTGATTCACTGGCAGGACTCTTCCGTGTATTCACGGCTAGTTTTACCTAGGACTGAACTTTACTCTAAATCTATGACGTACATATACTCCAAGCATGAATGGGGTTTCCCCTCATAATCAATCATTTATATATTTATATATCATACGCTTTCAATCCAATTTCTAATGTTTAGTTCTATTATTCCACTCCATTATCATACACCCCCGGAGTTTCCTCTCAGTTCTAGAGGGTAGGATGCGCTTCTTAAACAGATGCTCCGACGCCGCACACCTCTCCTACAATAATACATGTTCATCATTTCAGGAACGAATGAAAGCAGGTTTTGTCATGTATCAGCACTGATGAGCTATGAAGCTTCAAAACAGTCTGTGCATTCTCAATACCCCAGAGTGAGAACTGATTCACAAGATCATGACCAAAGTTGCAGAGTAAGGTAACTGACTGATGAAAACAGCAGGAAATTCAGTGGAAAGTATAGGTTGTCTTAATTGAAATACAAATATGAAGTGTGTGCAGAGGGCAAAACATTTGACCAGAGGCTGATGCAATTGGTGGCCCAGAGTGTAGTCTTCTCTGTGAGTAATTTAGTGCCTGCGCAATAAATTTTTTTGTGGTACGGGGGACGCTTTACATCCTGGAAGCTCAAACCAGGCATCCAGGGGTCTTAGCCAGCTTGCCGAACCGTACTATGACCATAGTCAAGCCAGCTACCCTGGTTTATGCTTTACATACGAAGGCGGATTTCCTATCGCCAAATGTTGCCACGTTCTTTTTTACTTGTGGCGCAGGATTAACTGATAATTCTCTATATGTCATGCGCTAACATTTTGCCCATCTCTTCATGCGTAAACACTGATCATCTTGCTGATCTTTATCAAGGACTCTTGGCCAGAAATGTTACTCATAAAATTCACTTGCCGAATCAGTAAATGAGAACTCGATGTTTGACATGCTGGTAATTGACTCGGTTTCCGTGAATTAACTGTTGCGAGTTTCGTGCACGTTCTTGCCAGCCTCCATCTCCATCCTGCTTTTACATCGACACTCCCTTTGAATTCTATTTGACACGCTGTTTCAAAATTGGCGCCATCGCATTCTATTGTGGCGCGAAAGATGTTTACAACATTATGTATTTGAATGGGTGACTAGCGGTAGATGAGAAAGATGATAGGGAGGAGCCATGCACACCTTCAGAATATGTCTCTTGACAGATAGCTAAATGAATTTGACCATCATTACATTATAAGACAAGATAACGTTTTATTTTTACGTGCATGGTTTTATCCTTGGAGCGAGGGCTGCCCGCACAACTGAGAGTAAAAAAAGCGCTGGTCAATCCAAATTGCCCGCGTGCCAGGGTGCATAATCACGATCACGCGCGTCTCACGGAGAAGACTGAGAGTGGGGAAATTTCTGTAAGCTACTTAAGATTTGGCTGCTTGTTACACAAAGTTCTTATATACATGAGACGTTAGCTCCGTTGTCAAGGAGAACATCAATGTCCTCAGCATGCATATTGCAACTGAACCAGACTTGGAACTTTATCTTTTCTTCTTCAGCACCAGCAGGAGATGCAGGACAAGCTACCAACGGATCTAGTTCTACGATTGTGAAGCGTGACAGTCTTCTGCGGAATTGGTTGAGACCACAGCAGTTCCGGTCTTTTTTGGCTTCTCAGATCCAGGGGGGGGGGTCAGATGGTGAAGCATCAGCAGGTGGTCATCAATTATGCTGATGTCATCACATTTCAAAGACACATGTCTCAGCTCAGAAAATTTCCGAAATTTAAAAATGGATTATGACAATGCTACAAAGTTTTTTTTTGTAAATTGAAAAGAAAATAAGAACACTTTGTGCTACTGCAAAATTTGTCAA
The DNA here is from genome assembly GCA_027575255.1 of Scolionema suvaense. Classification (NCBI taxonomy): domain Eukaryota; kingdom Metazoa; phylum Cnidaria; class Hydrozoa; order Limnomedusae; family Olindiidae; genus Scolionema; species Scolionema suvaense. The sequence continues at coordinate 4,459 of JAOBRC010282684.1, forward strand.
TCTCTTGCAGTGGCTGAAAATTCAGTAGCTGCTTTTGCCTCTGCGTTTTTTAGCTGAGGTAATTGATTTAATAGGTGTACTTTGTGTACCTCGGCATTTGCCTCAGCAATTGCCAAATACTGAGTTGAAATTCAAGGACTGCTCTTACTAAAAAGAAGATGTGTAGGATTGGGAAGCCTGGTTGCAACTTGTATCCAGGGTTTTCTGCAGCCACTTGCTTACAATCGGTTTGGGCAAAAATATTGAGTTCCGGAAACTCAATTTCAAACATTTTGCCGAGTTTTGTCAGGTATGAAAGCATACACATGTAGATGTTGTTTTGTAAACTATGCTACAATTGTATTCAATACTTAAGGCCCTCAGTCCTCAGGAGGTATTTCGCAGGCCTGTAGACACTTCGCAGAGAAATGCCTCTGTCTTGTTTTGTAAAACCTCTATGTGGACTGGTTCAAACTGGTGAAAGTAGACAGAAATTGTTTTGTTACGAAATTGAGTTTTCAGCAAATTGAGTGTCTTATGTCTTATTACCGGACCTAAGAAAGTGGCAAGAAAAAATCCTGTGTGTTGTACATGCTATCAAGACTGACTTTCTGAGAATGTCTAAGTCTTGGATTGTCTGATTCTCTTTTGTTGTGGAGTCGTAATTCTGTCTAATATTTGATAACCATCATTCATTTCAGATAAATGTGGTCCTGTGTGTGAAATTTACTGTACCTACGGTAATGTGGAAGATGAGCGGGGGTGTCCTACATGTAGATGCAAGTCTGGTAAGTAACACTTGTACTTTTAGTGATACTATAGATTCACTTGAATTTTGTATACAGGCTAAAATTCTTTTTGGATCGACTCTGAATTTGACTGGTACGTGTTGCTACAAACCTGACATGTAGTGGCATCTGCTCAGATCAACAGAACAGTCAGCTTCTTTGGCTTAACATGGTATCTTTCTGTGTCACCCCATGCATGGAACAATATAGAATTTTCCTAATGTACAATCTAATTGGACGAGGACACATTGAAAAGTGCCAAAGATATTTGGAAACTTGACACAAATTTTGGACTTTGGCATTTGTGTGTCAACTTGACGTTAAGGGTTCCTCACTTTTTTGCATTGGTAATAATCAACTCAAAGGTTGATTTAGGTAAATTCATAGTGACTTTACTGCAATGTCTGCGGGGGGAGGAGGGGCAAGGGTAAACTTGTTTGTAAAGTAATTTGGAAGCGTGATCCTCCTTGTTAGCTTGATGTTCTCTGCCTACAGCAAGCCACTGTTTCTATTAAAACTGTATTATATTTATAGATGTTTATGGATGTTTATAGTTGACGTTGTCTAAAGAGCAAAGTTTTGTCCTTTAGTATTTGTAACAGGAGATAGCGTAGCATAATTAAGTTCATGTTTATACACTTCTATAAATGACAGTCTCAAGTGGGTCGCATATATAGTAAAGTCAGTGGAAGGGTTGCTTCAACTTGAGGTGGGCGTAAAAATTTCAGAGGGGGGGGGGTGGTACCCCCAGTGCCCATTATGGCCAATATTGTGTGGCATTACACAGAGGTTGTCTTGATCAGCCCAGTTTTTGTGATTAGAATCATGAATCTCCATGTGAAGGACGCATGCCTCTGGTTATTTGTGATGTGGAATCAGAAATGCACTGCCAATTGATATGTTAATAGTGACTCAATTATGAGGCACTTCCACATTTGTTTGCATCATAAATCTACAGAAAAGTGTGAAAGTCATTCCATACCATTGGACTAGGTATTGGCAACTTGGTGATCAGCATGTTGAGGTTGAAGCATCTTTGATGTCGTAAATAGAGGTCATCGTGTGAAGCCAACCTCTGAAGATGTGATAAAATCTGCAGTAGAATCTGCCGTGGCTCATTCATCTTAAAAAAGAAATGGTTTGGTCAAAAATGAAGTTTTAGTAGGTGATAGAGTTCCACGAAACATTACATGCAGTTTTTATTTGTAGCAAAACCTCATGCAGTTTTGGAGATTTTAAATCCCGCAGCTACCATCTTGCCTCTAATTGTGCATCATATCCCTGAAGTATACTCAAAGTATCTCAATTTCAATGCCAAAGTACTCAATATTTCGCCAGGTTTTCTTTTGTTTGCTTGTTTTACTTTTGCCAAGGTAGATAATATTTAAAGATCCATTTTAAGAAAATAATTTCAGCTTATGTGTTAATAAGGAGATGGTAACACTTAGCGATGGACTCTAATGACATGAAAAATCTAGATGGTAGCAGATGGACTTAGGAACTGAATATCTGCAGAACTGCGTGAAGTTTTGCATTGAAATATCACTGCATGTTATGTTTTGCAGAGCTCTTTTACCTATTAATTAAAATTTTATTTTTGATCGAGCCATTCATCTTCACATGTCAATTTGCCGAAAAAGTGCAAGAGGAGCAAATTTTCTTCCATTACCTTCAGGCCTTCCTTCTTCTCCTTCTTTCTATCGGCTGTCAAACTCAACTTTCTGCCCTTCGCGGATTGAATTGAAACAACCATGACGAAAACATGCAAAAGATCTATCCTTTTTGTACATATCAAATGCATGTCCTGTTATTCTGGAATATGCCTCGCCCTCAAATGTTCAGCCTTTAAATCTGAAAGCAGCATAAAAAAATTAATTTTAGTTTTATTTGGAATTTCATTTTATATGGATATCTTATGTGCTAAGCGCAACATTCTTGTTATGAAGCGAAGAACAGGTTTTCGAATTCTCGTGCTGGGAATGGTTTTGTGTGGTAAATTTTCGCTGCAGCTCTTATAAGCATAATTAAATCTGACATTTTCAGCACCTAAAGCCTGCATGGACCGAGAAGCAATGCTGAGAAAGACTGGATTGCTTGGGCAGTTCATTCCAAAGTGCAACACCGATGGTTCGTATGCAAGTGTTCAGTGCCACGAAATGACATGTTGGTGTGCCAATTGGGAGACTGGTGAGAAAGTGACTGGCACAGAGAAAAACTTGTCTGACGGAAGACCTGAGTGTTCGGCTCATGGAAAACGTAAGTATATGAACTAAACTCATGATTCAGGCCTGTTACAGACCGAGATACACAGGTTCATTGTTAGGGTTTCACTATACGCACTGTGATTCTCTAGCAAGGATACTAAGATTATTATGTGTCTGTTCACTCTACAGTGTCACTATGCACTGTCTCAAAATCTATCAGCAACAATTGAAATACAACCAGAGGGGATTGCCTACGGCAAGTCACTTAATTGTTCCTCGTTTAACATCCCAATGTTTGTACAACCTATTTGTTGCTTTTTGTCCACAGACGATTCATGAATAAGTGGGTCCATGATGATGCAGTGAATTCAGTCAGCAACCCTCGTCATTAACGTATCATTAACATGCACAATCAACACAGTCTCAAGAAAGCAATGCAGATCAGCTGTGTCCTGTTACTATTTTTCGTCCAAAATTGGCTATCTTCAATAGGAAGCGCTTGTTCATTGAGTCAGATAAATTTTTTTTACTGTGTATTTTAAGTTCAATCCTTTGATTCTGCTTCAGGTAAGCTTTGGTTTTATCAATCCTTGGGTATTACTATTACTAGCAGTAGTTCATTGAGTCAGATAAATTTTTGTTACTGTGTGTTTTAATTTCAATCCTTTGATTCTGCATTAGGTAAGCTTTGGTTTTGTCAATCCTTGGATATTACTATAGTTGCTGATAGTAGGTACCTCTGTGAAATGCCTTCTGTTCTGGATTATGGGTGATATATTCTCTTAGGCAGCACTTGAACTGCTGCTTCCTTATTATGCAAGTAGGACTTTTACAACAGCCACCCGTCATTCGAACATTGATATTGTCATAATATGGCTACATGGTGCCTACAGTCATAATATATATTCTTTTTTGCAATGATCATCTGAAGATACGTACTTTGCTAGCATGAAAAATGCACTGGTAAAAAATTTGCTTGATGACAGGTTTTTGATCCAGCCGCCCATTTTGTACTATTCATAAACGTTTGTAGCTAAAAATACATGCTCCCTTCAGGTTTGAAGACTCTACCCATCTCAAAACATCTGCTGTTGTAGATGAATGTTAGCTCCTTGGGATTGGTACCTATCTTTATCTTTTTGAGTCATAAGTTCGTGATTGTTTTCCTTGCACTATTTTTTTTTTTTTATTGATGGTGCGTTTGTTTCTGTAGAATGTCCAGCTGATAAGCCACAAACTTCGTGTTTTGTGGACCCATGCAGCACAGCAAGGTGTGAACGATACCCAGAAGCAAAGTGTGTGGCGGATTACTGTGGTGGATGCAATGCAAACTTTTATGTGAGAGGAAAGAAAGTGGAATGTGGTGAGTAAGTTGTTTGGTTAAAATAGTTTGCTGGGTGCTTATGGCTGATATACTTTTCATGAGCTGATTTTGTGACTTATTTCTGCGAAATAATAGACCGTCACCAATGGTCATCATGAAATGCATTGTGGGATGGCCAAGGGAATGCATAAAAATTGTAGTTATCGTGGCAGGAGCATTTTCTTTGTGAGATTATCAAGTTTGAAATCAATAGGTCATAAAGTTGGCACTTTGACATTAAACTGATCTCCTTTGAGGATGTAAACCTCCTTGCAAAAATTTTGCTCCCTGGCCATCACGCAATTTGTTATGTGATGACGATTTACAAAGAGGTCTGTTGATGTGACCTTCAAAACTGTTTTTAAAACTCAGTTTTTCTCGTGCTCAAAAATTCTCTAAAAGAATAAGTTCATTTTTGGGGTTTTAACCCTATTTAGGGGGGGGTCTGGCTAACCCCCATTTAGGGGGCGGGAGGTATATTTACCTCCCCCACCTATCTCCCAATCGGGAAGCCCAAATGACATGAAACTTTGCGTGGGTAATCCTTAGGAATTCAACTTTCCAGAACACATCCACTGGATTCACTGTCTCTGCTCAGTTTGCTTCAAATTGACAAGAAAAAAAAATATATATATAAATATAAATATACCTCCCCCCCTAAAATAGGGTGTAAAATGTATTTCGAAATCAGACAATTTTCTTTGCTAATTATTTTGGTATCAACGTTGATATTAAGTTATAGGCTGAACTTGGAGTACCATACCTTAAAAGAATGTTTGTTTTTGTTGATGTGACTCTTCATTCAGGCATCCTTTGTATTTCTTTAAGAACTGCAAATTTTGTATTATGTTATTTATGAAGTTCAGCCTTGTATAAACATCATCAAAATAACCTGAAACCTTCCGGTCTTGATTTTTCAATTGTGAGGTTGCGAAATTAAAATCTGAGACGCGAACGCTATTTCTGAACACTCGAATGGCTAACTTTCGCGTCGCAGATCAAAAGAGGTTGCGAAAAATCTACGACGCAGTTTGTTTACATGTGGATATCTGACGACATAGTTCGAATTTTCTGGTTTATTGTTTCGAACAAAGAGCCGTTCGAAACCTTGTTTTGTTTTGTTTTGAAGTCAATCCAATGCAAAAATCTACGACGCTAATTTTCAAAATTAGCGTTGCAGATTGTACACAACGTAACTCGACCCGTGAGATACCGCCTGGACGAGCTTAGATACAGCATGCCAACAGCGTTCGCGTTGTAGATTTTGGCATTTCGCATCCTCACTAATGTCTGGAGTGTGATTTGTTTTGTAAAACTTAGTAGCAATCCTCTGTTATTCTTAACTTGGTTGTGGTCTTAAGAAATCTATCGTGAGAATGTGCTGTAATATGCAGTAACCTGCTCCGCAAATTAATGACATGACGCTTCGTTTACTTCTTTTGGGACCGAGATGCTTATCATGAAGCTGTTACAGCAACACTTGCGGAATCTGCAGATAATTATTACGAGGTTTGCTAATATCGAAATCAAGAGATTCACTGCTGACATTGGAAGTATCTGCGAGAAGTTTTGATTCTGCACAAAAAGTACGCAACAAAAATACACTGTGATTGGTGAAAGAAAAAATCTGAGTGGACAGCAGTTAAACTATTGATTAGACTAGACTAACTGGTTAACATACATAACTTGAAGTTAATGAGCTGCTTTAGATGCTTGTTTTCTTATTCGGGAACGTACCAAGTCTGTATCACAGATATTTCTTTTCTAGCATCCATACGCTTCAACAGTGAAGCTACTTCAGTATTAGCTTTGCCATAAAAATTAAACAGGGAAACTGCTGGCCAAAATGTCAAGTTTCTTATGAAAAGATGTGTATTTATATTGCAGTAAATTTGAAACCGATACCATGCAATGGTGATGCTCCACTGACTGGCAGTTATTGTCGGATGGGTCCCGAATACTGTCCTGATGGTTTTTATTGTCACATTCACCCTGCTGATGCTTTTGCTGTATGCTGCAGAAACCCGGAACAGCCACCAACACGTATGTGTCTAAAAATGTATCGTCGTAGTTTTTTGTTTGTTTGTTTGTTTGAATGGCTTTCTTTGCTCTTACACATTAATATTGCATCAGATAGTTTCATTTTAATATAGATTTGCAGTATGACTATGAGTCCAATTAAAAAAAGTAGTACCAATGCAATTGGCTGGGAAAATCTTTTGGGTCACTGTTCCGCTGAACTTAACTTATACAAGATAGAATAATTTCATAAATACTTGGCTCTGTGTCACCTTGATTATGAATGAAATTCATCAAAAATATTCAAATATGAATACATAACGTCACAACGTGGTCATATTCAAAGATAGCTAGCATTACATGATTCTGAGTTATTTAAATTTATGTAATACCTTCAGTATGAAGTTTGTCAGAAGTTATTATCAAAGATATTTAATTGCCAAATTTGTTGATGGCGCGGGAATAACGTGGAATAAATTTAGACTTTTGTGCTTTATAGGAAGCAAGCCTGAAATGGAAGCTGTTACTCTCGTGAATGCATAGTCAGGCGGACCTACATCCGATGTTAAACATCGGACCAGACGGGATTTGAACCCACGACCTACGTCGCGCTGATTCGCCTTCGCTTAAACCTGAAATCTTTTATAACCTGTTGCAGTTTGCTGTTGTGGCCTTTATCAGTGGGGTTTTCTTAGCAAATGAATTCATTGCTACATCTATTACGTATGACATTATTCATAGTTACTGGAGGGCTGCATAAATTTGTCATTAAAGGAACAGTTTTGACTTCTGTTTCATCCAATTGTCGAATCAAGCAATCCTCGTTTACTGATGTAAGAAATCATGTGGCTACCAAACGAAACGCTACGGAAACCTCGACTTGAGCTCAGAAAATGGTGGCTACCGTATGTTGCCTTTGTAATGCTAAATTTTGAACACTTGTGGCGATTTGCTGAAATTGATTCAAATTCAATTGCGTCAGTAGTGTTATTCAGTTCCCACACTAGCTTATAAAGCGGTGTTCATTTAAGACTGCAATTGCCACCCCGGACGTTTTATTCAGATTTTGTAAAGATCACTAAGACTTTGTTAGTGATCTAGTAGATCTAGTAGATCTTTAGACTAGAACGCCTGTTCTTTTGAAGTCACCCTGATGTTGTGCCGTACAATGCGGAAAGTGATGTCATGTAATTAAAGAAGTTCGGCGTTTTGAGATGATGTGTATCACTTAACGATTCCTTTACACTAGGGACAACTTTCTAATGTAGTTTATCTTTTGTTTTCTATTTTACAGTTGGCAGTACCTCATTGCATAAAAAGTTTGTTCATGTATTGTCTTGTGACATTTTATATGACAATACATGAACACATAGTGCTGAAAGTGGGGACAGAAATTAAGAGCAACAAATCTCATCTCAAGTTTACAGGTTCTTATCACAAAGATTTTCAATGAGCTTAATCGCACATATGAGGTGTCTTTTTAGCAAGGTACAATAATTCTAACTGTTTAAATTGTCTCTTTCAGTCGGAGCCGATGACTTGCTCATCAAAGGCGAAGTCTTGCTACCATCAACTGGTATCTACACTCATGTACCAGAAGATTCGTGCCTAGTTGTTCAAGTGCAGGAGGATATTATGTGTGACAGTGAATTTGGTGGCTGTGACATTCCTATACTGGCTAAAACAACTGAGAAAGTGTACGTCCAGAACAACACTGTTCGATTCAAGATAATGGCAGACAAGCGCAAGTTTTCAGTTGAAAGTGGTTATTCAATTAGGTAAATAGCGCTATTTATTTCGGCTTTTCTTTCGTGATTTTTCTTGACCTCAGGGCATTTGTCAATATGAAGGTTTGCTGCTTTTCATAAAGTCCTTTTTCTTTGTAAATGGAATTTTATCAGCGGACTTCAATACCTGAAGTGTGCATACTAATTCAAGCTGTATGGAGATTCTTCTCAGAACAGCGTGTTGCCACTTTCAGTTTAGTACTGTAGGAAATGGCATAGTTTGCAGAGGGGTTCTACCCCTCATTTTCATTGGTACTCAAAGGTCCTTAGAAGAAGGGGGTCTTAATAGTATTGGAGATTGAACATTTTCAAAACAGTAAATTAACGGGGGTGGGGGGTCTTAGTAAGCAGGGGGTCGGAAAATTGAAAATCTCGAAAATCCTTCCACAAATCATTTTAGGGTCCAAAAAACATGTTTTCTCAAAATAAAGCTTTTAAACACTAAGAATGAGTCTCTTCTAAGAACCTGAAGAGCCCGGAAATTTTACTCCTGTGATGAGAAAAATAAGAGATAAATTAATAAGCGTCCCCCTTCCCTCCCCCCCTCCCCTTTACTATTTAGTCCCTTAGAGCAACTGCATTCAGGTCTACCTCCTATTAAGAAATTTCTTGCATCAGTAAACAGTTTGCTTTTCCGTGACTTGTCATGTTTCCATATTTGACTCAACAAATTCTATATGCACGTGCTTCGTATTCACTGCTCCACTACTTAATTACGCTCTTTTTTTAATAAGTGTTGCACTTATCAGTATATTGAAGCAGGGAGCCATAATGCTTCCATAATGCTTAATCTCGAGCCTCCGAAAATTTGACTAGCATTCCTTAAGCCTCATAAACTATGTCTAGTAAACTTCAAAGCCTTAATGATATTCTCCAGCCTGAGCATGGGAATGAACAGTGGACAGTTTAATCACGTTTCTTCTGAGCACACAAGCTGTGTGATGTTCGAAAGTTTGGCGTTCCATTCTTCCTTTCGGCGGCTACGTCACAGACTTGACAACCCGCAGCTACGGCTACCATTTTGGAGGTGATGCGGCGCGTCGGACCGAAGAGGATTTGACCGTGAATTGCGCGAGGTCGCCGATGTTTTTACAAATTATA
>JAOBRC010282794.1:0-13699 GCA_027575255.1 Scolionema suvaense
AATTTGTTTGGGGTTAATTTTGATGGCATCACAAAGTTTGTCAAGAATTGTTACGGAAAAGTTATCTCCGTAACCATATACGTACAAGGCCTGATATATTGGGAACACCCGGTCAAAAACATTTCATAGTGACCCAGCAAACAGTTGTGTAATAGGAGCTGATACTTAAGAAATTTGAAGGGCCTATCTGCAGTCATGCAGGATGACATCAGATTCTACTAAAGGTCATTTTTTTTAATTGTTGAAAAGGAGTGTAAAATGCTACATTTTTTAAGCTTTGACGACTTGTTGTTCAAAAAGCAGAGAAAATGGAGAAATTTCCAGCCTTGGCCAGCTTCGTTACTTCACCCATGGTCTGTTGATGCAAAAAAGCATGTCATTAAATGTATCCATGCGAGAATCGGCAGCAGTTTTGGTGTCAAATGCTCCTATGTGATGCGATTTGCATACCATCTGCTTTGAAGATTGTGGAAAACTACTCTCAGCACCCCACAGTTCTGTTTTCCTGTGCTAGTGGCACTTTGTTTGAAGAGTCATAAGGGGGCTACCAAAGGGTGTTGGCTTTTTGTCTGTTTTTGGCAGGTTTATAGTTCTAAACGATTAAGTTGAAATCTTCAAAGTGGAGGAATTTCTGGAATGTAGGCCTAAAACTCAAGAACGGATACAGAAGGTGAAATAAGTACTCTTGCAGCATCGGACGCTATATTGTGCAATGCCAGTATTATGCCGGTCAGTGACTGTCACATCTGTAGTACATTGGAACCCTTTTGTATTCCCGTATGGAACTGGGTTTAGGGGGCTAAGAACGGGACATGGTACTGAGCCGTAGAAGACAACTCTATATCTTCCATACAAAGTTGCTAGAGATGCTAAAACTGTACCAATTTCTTTACTCCTTGACTGGAATATATGCATTGTGTATTGGTCAGAAATTTTGAAAGCACGATGAGCGCTGCAGCAAATGGTACCTTTTCAGACTTCCCAACAGCTGATCTTTAGGGATCCTTGAGTACGCAAGTGCATGTATCGTCCGCAGTGTCTGAAAACATAATTTGTGTGGTGATAGAGAAGTAGCAAAAGAAATTAAATATTGTTTTTGATATTAATGCAAAATAAGCCGAAGGTGATGCAATGAGATCACCTGAAATTGATCTGCAAGAGGTCATCCTATGAGGAGGAAATATATGCTGAACAAATCATGTTCTTTAACATTTTCTTGGGCTGCGACTAATATGTCAGATGATTTAGTCAGACAGATTTTGTATAGTTCTTGTTTTGTTCTGCTGCAAGTCGTGTTCATGTACTGGAAGCAGTCCTATACAGGTCAAAGCATGAGTCTTCCCTGCCATCGACCAATGACCGGCGGCTATTTCGAGCCCTGCATTGTCACCCTAGAATATATACCGGAATACTTTGACTGCAGTTTTCCTGTGAGGTTCGTCAATGCTGTGAGTTGAACCGGAGCGGAGTGATAAGTTCACAGCTTTGCCCTCAGGTTATTTTACTTCTAGTTTTGCTTGCTTGGTTATAACGTAACAGCTCTCAAAACAGAGAGCTGCTTAACGAATATTGATGCATGAAATTGTGGGTTATTTATGATTTTCTCTTATTTTAATTGTTTCATTGTTCAGAAGTATCCCACAATCGATTTGAGTTATCTCTGAAATTAAATATCATCTGCTGCTCCTTCCACGTAATATCATAGAAAGTGTTGTGTTATTAAGGGGTTCATTCATCTAACATAAGATAAGCGATGAACAGTTTCGCAAATAAGTTTTTTGATGTCACAAACATGTTTAAATGATTCTAGTAAGAAAATATTTAGTATTGATGATTATTTTTTCGCAGAGGATAATTTGAACTTGCAATGGGTTAGAGGGACATACTATCTTTTTTTCCGAATTGATTAGAATGCTTTATACGCAAACATGCCAAGAAAGATGATATTGCAATTCAAAATCCAAGTCAGTTCAGGTAAGCAGAAATTGCGTCAATTATTGCCCGTTTTGACTGCTGCTCAAAATTGCCTGCATAAGTGCTTACTCAGTTGAAAATTTTCTCATTAATTGTATGCCATTAGTTTCTTATGTAGCCATCTGCAGTTGTGTTCGATGTCAAGCGAGAAAAGGAATTACAATACCTAGATGGAGATTTCTGCTACCTGGTGTTTGTTTGTGCTTTTTATGATAGTGTTGTAGCTACTTGAAATGAAATAGACAATGGTGTGAGTCTTTTCATTTCATTGATTGTGTTTGGTATATGTTAGTGGACCAGGTCGTGGAGGCAAGATTTATTTTGATCTGATTTGCAATTATGGTAATGCCTCGAGGCACTTATTTAAATTTTAAGGATCCAGGGTGGGCACTTATTTGAGGGAAGTGCTTATTTATTTAATTAATAGATACGGAAGTTATCTAAGAAGAAAAACGTTCCCATGCTATCACGATGAAAAAGAGCAAAATAGGATTAAAAGCTAAAAACAAGTTGCATTATTTATTCAAAATTACTTCCTGAATTACTTTTCAATTACATTCTTGCCGAAAATTTGAATAAGTGCCGTTTCTGAAGGTTGAAGGATGGGCGCTTATTTGAAGGGTGGGCGCTTGTTTGAGGGGACGCTTATTCGAGGCTTTGCGGTAGGTAACAGGAAGGAGATATGTCAATTTTAGTGTGGAATGTGTTGATGCATTTGAAACAACCACATAAAATATTAATGTAGTTTGCATTATGGATATGAAGTTTTTTTGAACTGATTATGGAAAATGCTGTTTGCTTCCTTGTCTGTGTAGCATTTTACTGGAAACACTGATTCAGACTATGAGTACTACGTGTATCATCCCATCTTTCCGCCTGCCCGCTGCACAAGTATTCGAATATATGGGGCAGAAGATAAACAAGCATTTCAATTGGAAGTATACCACCGGCGAAATAGTAAGTTATCAATTTAAATACATTACTTCACTCTCTTTCCACCTGTTTCTATTTAACAAATACATTTTGACGTTAGTCATCAGGTTTCAGTGTTACATTTGACCTTTAGCCCTGTGTCTCTTGGAGTCTGTGGATTTTCCTACATGCTCTTGTTTGCAGTTTCTCACAGGCGTATATGACCTTTAAATGATAGCTTCCTACAAAGTACTTCAGACGAGGAATATACAATCGACAATAAATGATGAGACTCGTACTGTTCCCGTCTGCTCAAGTGTCTGTAGGGAAGTGTAATGTTCTTCACATTTTACTGTCAACCTATTTATGATTGTTGTAATTCCTGTTTAGACATGTATGTATTCAGTACTAAAGATACTTTTACTGATTGGCTCGTATGCATCACATTCATGTGTGTGCAAGTATTATTGAGTTATTTGCTTTCATCGACTCTGAGTCACAATGCATATAGAGTTGAGAATTGCACATAAATAGTTAACCCTGCTCTGGTTGGGTTTTTTTATGTATGTTGAAAGGTTAGAGGGGGTAAAATTACGCCCCCTTGTTCAAATCTAAAATACTGAAGCAGGAAACAGAACATAGGAATGTAGATAAATATGTGAACTTTCAGGATACGCCACCGTCCAAATTTTGATGATGTTAGCATTTTTGTTGGCATGATTGCCGCAAATTCAGATTTTCCTGTTGATATCAATTATGCAGAATTTTGCAAAGACCTAGCTACAGGCTTTTTTGAATGAACCTAACAAAATCAGTGGAAAATCCCCAGTATTGAATGCTAAATATAGATTTTTCAAATTTTTCTCTAACAAAACACACCCCAAAATAGCTCCAACGAGCTTCAACCAAAAATTCTGATATGTCCAGAACTATGCAAAGGTATCCTTCCTAATTTGATGGGAACGTTCGCAAGAAAATAATTAAGCGATAAAAATACATTGCAGCGTGCTCCCTCAAGCTGTTTCAAAGCTATCTTCGAAAGTCCAGCAGCAACATTAACTCATTGTTCTATAAATTTCAGGCATTGGTCGAATTGCTTTCCTTAGGATTAAATAAGAAATTTAACTCTTCGGTTATTGGAAACATCTGGTGGTTGTCATAGTGACGTAGTTAATCTCCCTTTTCAATCAATGAACTTTAGAGCAAACAGGTTTTATGTATCCACAGGCGGACAAAGCAAAACGTTACCCTAATCACATGAATGCTAGCCATAAGATTTAGAACAATCAACAGATAACTCTGGGTGGATTTCCAGCATCTAAAAGTGAAGAATTAATAAGATAGGGTAAGGTTTTTATTCTCGAAATTAGGAAGCTAGGTGCAAGACAGGTCCTTTATATAGCAGGTGGATGTGATTAAGACACTGAGAAGAATATGCACGACTGAAAAAAATTGTCTATCAGGTAGATGATTATTATGAAGGTATTGTGGCTATGAAAATTATCCCCTTTATAAGAAACATATGACCATTTGTCTACTTATGAGGGATCATGACAAGTTAATTTATTGATATTTATTTTCAGACCTAGTGTTCGTCAGCCCTTTATCTAATGCATATTCTAAAGATTACAAGGACACAGGTGATGTGTGGATCACTTTGGAAGGAAAGTCTATTCATGTTGTAACGATTCCAGACAGTGAACAAGTTGCCTTTCGTGGGTTTAATACAATTTCTCATTCAAGTTTTGACTGTCGTTTTGAGGTGGAACTTTTTGATGTGTGGAATAACCCGACACTATTACATGATGCTGCTCATAATGTCAAGGTATGATAGAGTTCAGGACGACTTTTCTTCTAGTTCGGAATGGGGAGTTCATGCTTAAGCTTGCACTACGGTTTGCCAATGGCTTTTGATTTGAGTATTCCTGTCTATTCTCACACTCAAAGAAAGCAAATGCCTTTGTTTGTACTTGGCATATTGTCCAGTTGTACGCACAACCGGTGTTCCGAGAGGTCAACATGCCAGAAAAGTAAGTGTACACGTTAAACGCTCGATCTCAGCTACAATGTAGTAAAAAGAGTTCTTGAAGTCAATGACAGAAATAAGCATTTTCATATTGAGTCATGAATGTAACTGTTGCAGGCACACTCTGCTTTCCATCGGCTGCACTTGTTCAATTGTCTGTCAGACGTGCTTTTTGATACATATATATATCTGTCCTTCGTGCAAACCCCAGGTCACATATTCTCGATCGGTTAAACCCTTCTCGATCAGCTTGGGAATTCATGACCTGTTGATATTTAATGTTGAGAACCTCATTAATCAGCAGGAATCCAGAAAATGTTAGGAATATTTCTATTACATAGCGACCATTACATATGTCACAATGTTTGGGCCACCATAACGATTCACTACTTTTTTTAACCTTTTCAGTTGTTATGGGATCCTTCCAGTTTTGATTTTGAAAAGATATTATGCATTATGCATTTGGCTGTATCGAATGGACCTTGAATAAACCAACAGTGACATGAGCTCAATACACACTGGGCTAAGAGCTTTCTGTGTATAACATGTCAATAGCATGATTTAAACATAGAAATAAATAAGGTTTATAGGGGCATGTACATAGTTCTTGGGCTCGTGCAACCATTTTTTTTTTTTTTAGAAAAATATTTAGTTGACGTAACATTTGACCAAACTGCTTGTGTGACAGCTTGTGGTGAGGACGCTAACAGCTTCAACTGGTGAACGTCAAGAGTGTTGACGGTAGACCTAACTCCACACAGCAATTCCCTGACAAACCCTAAGTGTACTATCGCGGAAATTAAAAACAAGCAAAGGCTGAACAAATTGACAAATATCATAGTATATATGTTGTTCATGATTTGGTACACAGAATCAAGTAAGCGGTTGAGATTCAATGACGCTGGCTTGACAAAAATTACTATTTAGCTATTGGACCTTTGCGTCTATTTCAGTCATGGTGCGCTAAATATGGCATTCATTTTAAGTATGTATCAGACATAGCAAGTGCTCCGAAAAGTGGCTTTGATGATCATACTTTTCACTTTTCATACCTTTCCAGGTTTTACTTTTCATACCTGTCAAAGATGCCTTCTGCTTCAAATGCACTTCACTTTCCGTACTCATCAGAGAAGTACCTTGCGCTTCAAATGCACTTCACTTTCTGTACCTGTCAGAAGTACCTTGTGGTTCAAATGCACTTCTCTTTCCATACCTGTCAGAGGTACCTTGTGTTTTAAGTTCACTTCACTTTCTGTACCTATCAGAAGTGCCTTGCACTTCTAATGTGCTTCACTTTTCTTGTCTTTCAGAGGCACCAATCACTATTATCAAAAGAACGTTTTGGCCATGTAGTTGCATAGCTTTTGTTGTTTGTTTTGACTTACTTGATTTTCTGTTGTAGGCATAGCAATAGATCAATGAACAACAAATGCAGTACCACCGAAAAACAGTGAAAAAACAACATCACCGATGTGGCACAGTTGAAAATTGTCTGATCTCAAGTCAATATAATGACAACCAGTGCTGAGAAAAATCACATAACAAAGCCATTCCTCCATGTGTTTCATTACCCTGAATTTATTCGTTATTGTCATAAAAATTACAATAAGGATTTGCAACTATAGGAAGTTCTCCTGATTTAGGCAGTTTGAAAATGGTCATTAGTAGCTGGTCTTCACAGAAAGACAAACAGAAGTCCAACAGCTTTACGAAATTCCGAATTTTCAATGCAGTAGCGAACTAACATAATGGGAGATCAGAGCCAGTTCTTGCTTTGTGTTAAAAACTATTTTTCATGTGTAGGCATTGTTGCCAAATATTTTAGTTCGTTTTTAGTATTTATACTAATGTTGAACGTACTCAATTGTTTGCATCCAAATACTTAGCTCTTGAAAATAGTCCAGAGATGGGAACCAAAAGCACAGACATGGACAAGAAGTACCCACGTAACTTAAATCTCTTCGTTGAAGTTGTGGTTCCTCTTAAAAGAGGTTATTGTAGTTAAGTAAGTTTTCATATGTTTTCAGTGGGACATTTATATGTTTCTGGTGGGACTATTTTCTATGTATCAATGTACACAGTAAGCTACCTACTAGTTATAAAGTTCATAAGGTGAGATCTGATTTTTAAAAATTTTATTGCTGCTCATCCACAAACTCTGCAATCTTTAAAACAGGCATACCTTTTCTGCTCTATGTCTTCATGCAAAAATTATAACATGCCGAGCTAGGACCAAAATGCTCAAACCGCATTATCGAAAATGACAACTGTCGGTTGCACATTTCAAGTCATCCCCTGAAAACCCCAGATACCAGATGCTCATGTCATCGGGGTGATATCCTGTTTTTTAAACCCACCGAACTGGAGTATTAACTACCAGCAAATGCTCTCATATATTCATGTAACTTAGCTTGATCGTCTTATCTTGAAACTAAAAGTGTTTTTTATACATGTCATCCTCAAACTCATGCTGTGGAATAATGGACAAAACTAATAGGACTCCCGCTTTAGCGGAAGAGTCTTATAAAACAAGGTCTGTCTGTCCGTCCATCCATCACCTTAGCATTTTCCCAGATAACCGCTCTGTACATACTTCTGAAATTTGGTGTGACGGTGACAATCTGTAAGTGAGGAAAAATGATGGACCTGGAATTTTGAAAAAATTTCTAGTTTTTTTTTTCTTGCAGGTGGGAATTTATGCTAAAAAATGGCCATTCGTAGGGTTTTTTCAAAAATATTTCAAAATCCGTTCATTACTGTTTTGTGGTTTTTGATGTGAAACTACAGGGCTATAGGAGTTATGCTGTGGACTACATATCATATTTGGGAAAGCTCTCATTTGGCTTACTGGTGGCACTTTATATCCATCCAAAAATGGCTTTTTTCATGTTTTTTTCCAAATAAGTCAAAAACTGTTCATCCGATTCTTGTCATTTTTGGTGTGCATATTAGGGGCAACTCTACACTTGTTTTGAAGCATATCCCATGTCTCCTGAAAATCTTGTTTGGCTTGTGGGTGGCTTTCATGGTTTTTCCAAGTATGTCATGAACAGTTAATCTGTTCATTGTTATTGGTGTGAATACTTGAGGCGAATCAACACATGTTATGAACAGTGCACCGTGTTTCCGGAAAATTCCGTTTGGCTTGCAGGTGACAGTTTTGTCCAAAAAATGGCAATTTTCATAGTTTTTTTCCAAATGTGTCAAAAAATGTTCATGCGATTCTTGACATTTTCAGTGCAAATATTATTTGTGGCAACTATGTGCATGTTTTGAACCTATGCCATGTCCCCTGAGAATCTCGTTTGGCTTATGGGTGGCAATTTAGGTCTAAAAATGGAGATTTTCAGGGCTTTTTCCACGTATGTCATGAACGGTAAATATGTGTATTTTTACTTTTAGTGTGAATATTGGAGGCAAGTACGATATCTCCGGACAACCTCGTTAGGCTTGCAGGTCGCAATTTATAGCCAAAAATGGCTTTTTTTCATGGTTCTTGATCCAAAGATGTCAAAAGCTGTTCATCCAGTTCTTGTCATTTTTGGTTTGAATATTAGGGGCAACTTTACACATGTTTTCAACCATATGCAGTGTTTCCTGACAATCTGGTTTGGCTTGTGGGTGGCAATTAAGTCCAAAAATGGTGGTTTTCAGGGGTTTTTTAGAATTTGGCATGAACGGTTCATCCGTTTTTTGCCATTTTTTGGTGTGATTCATTGGGGCCGCTCAAGATACGTTACCAACCATGTCCTGTGTCTGAGGAAAATCGTGTTAGGCTTGTACTTGGTAATTTATATCAGAAAGAAGCTGTTTTCAGGTTTTTTTCCAATGTGTCAACAATGGTTTATCTTTTTCATTTTTGGTGTGGATCTTAGGGCAAAATGTCATATGTTATGACTCATGCTTCATTTCTTGGGAATATGTTGTTCTTTAGCATGAGTTAATGATCTCCGCTGGGATTATCTGAACTTGCATGAATCTATTCGTAATGAGAAGCACTCGGCAGGAGCAGGGATCATTCCCGAACCGACAGGAAAAGTGTAATCAGCTATCTGGAGACCGTTGATTGCTACATTATTGTTGAGTGCATGAATTGTTGAAATGATTCTCTGACATAAAAATATTATTTGCTGTCTGCTGTGGAGAATTATGAATGCTGATTCTACATCGTTAATTTCACACAAAGGAAAATTAACTTGTATGCCGTGCTCAGTGCGCCAAATGAGGCCAAAACGGGTTGTGTTCTTGGTGACTTGCCCTGATAACTGTGTTATGTATAACATTTGTATAGTGAAACATTGATGTTTGTCAGATCTAGTGATTTTTTCCCTGCTGGCTTGTGTCAAAACCCTATCTTTCTGAGTTAATTGTGCTTGCTGGATTTCATGGATTATCTGTCGCCACAAGAATAGACAGCTGACTCATTGCCGTACCGTATTAACACTCAACAGATACCTGCTGAACTGAAACATGGGCTCACCTCATGGTCCAGAGAAGTTAAGTATCATTTCTGGCATAAGCTTTTTTGCAGAGTGCTTTTGGGTTTCCTTCTCATTGACCAAAGTTGATACTGATATTAAGGATTATCCTCAGTTCCTAATGTGGCATTTCTCTGAAGATGTCTTGGCTTTCTTGTAAGTCTTGCTAGGTGTATTGTAAAAATTTCATGATTCTTGCAGGTATTCAATTGTGGTGACACGTACTCTGCTCCTATCAGTCAAACAATACATGTGACACAAATTGTGATCAAGTCAAAAGTGCCAGTTGACCACTTCAATATTTCTATTGCTCTCCGAGGGAGTAGGCGACCATGGTATTATTTTGCTCGTGGTGAAAGCCTAATCAGTCGATGGAAGAGAAAGCGTAAGTACCTCATCGAAAATGAAAAATTTACAAAGCTTAGGATATTGTTGGATGCATGCTATGACCAAATGATTATGAAAACAGTTTGTCTCATTGAAACCTGATTTATTTGTCACTTAAGAACCTGAGCCTGAGTTTCCTGTTCAGTTTTCTAACCTGATGGAATTACGATAAGGCAATCTCATTTTGTTGTTGTGTTTTGGCAAGCATGGAAAGTAAGCTGAAGCATAAACTAATGTAGGAATGGCGCCCATAGAGTAAAGCATCTGTCTGCTCAAAAGCCCCTCTTTTGTATTGGCCACTAGAGCAATTTTGTAATCTTCCAATAGAATAGTCCAGGCAAATGCCTCTGCATCTAGAACCTCAAATCAATGCCTAGAGGAGTTTTATGTTAAGTTTTTTGGGTTGAAAGGATAGGTTGATTACGGGTTTGCTGTATAGCTGTACTCTGCATTAAATGTTTGCTACTTCTAATTTCATATTTTAGAATGCAATCAACGGCTTAGTCCACGCTTCAGTGACTCAAATGGTGTCGTGCAAGGTACCACTGGCTATTTGCCGTTTCGTTTTGCTGGCACAGCATTTTGTAGGACATTTCAAACTGCCACATGGATCTTGATGGTGCTTCCGAAATTTTCCCGCATTCACTCAGTTTCCACGCGATCTCCAATGTCTAGCTATGATTTTCGTTTGGGGTTAAATGATGGGTATAATATACGTGCTGATCAATTTGGTTGGTACCACGAAAATGGAGTAATGAAGGTAGTTTTCTGTGGGTTTTTTATGTCACGCATCATTATTTGTTTTTGTTTTTTTTACATGGACCTTTGTTCGGCCATTCACTTCACCCTGTTTGATCAACTTTAGAGGGCGTTGTTAAGACGGGGGATGTTATGGTCAACTTGTGATGAACATTTTCTTCCTGGTTTGGTATTTTGCTAGCCTTTCCTTTGTCTCTTATAAGAAGGAACAATAAGGAAGGATCATAATTGTACTGGCATGGCACATTTTTGATAGAAGCTACTATTTTGTTTTGTTGGCATTCTTAACCTGACCTGTCTGAGATATCTAATGTCAAGTACATGTATTACTGCTATAGTTATGCACCTTTAACGTGAATTTTTGGTTTGAAACTTCACTGGTATCCATTTTGCAGGTTTCGTGAATGAATTTCAAGATTTGAGAACTATGGTAGCAATTTCAAATTGTTTTTTGCAACATGATAGACATCTTAAGACAGCCAGGGTATTTTTACTCATGTCCGTTATGCAAAACATGTTGTTTTCCATTTGGAAGCTGCTGCTGGTGGCACACCAGGCATATGGGTATTGATTAGGGCTATGGATGAAGCCCCTGTACATGTTAGGTTTTTCTTTGGACATGAAGTACCAGAGCAGTTAAATTGCCACATAAAAGGGAAACATTGATCAGAAATAAATTAAGATCAATGCATTTTTCAATGAGTGTGGAATTGTAATTACTATCAAAATATATTACCCACAAAACAATGTCGGCACTTTTTATATAGCGATCATCCGATGCATAGCAATATGTTAATATAAGACAAAGTAGAACTTGAGTGTCATTCCGAGTCAGTCAATGTTTTATTATTCAATTTCCTTTGAAACACTGAGCTACAAATTTGCAGGATCGATTGGCATGTTTAATCTTTGCAATGATCGGGATCCATGGATATGCAACATTGAAGTAGTGTGAATGATATTTTTCATCGTAGCCATGACATCACTAAAGATAGATCATTGTTCATAACTTTTCAGCTTGTAGGCAAGTTCTTTTATATAGTGCTTGGTTTCCGGATTGCATCCACCATGTGCTGAGAATATCAAAGGAGTGAAAGGCCCTCCTTCAACCGGAAGTACTTGCTGATTGAATGATCTCTTTTTCTCCTTTTCTTCTTTTTCAAATTGTAATTGAAGAAGAATGCTTACTTCATATTTTCCAATTTTCCACCATACTGTCCATTTTCAACCATCTGAAACATGTTTGTTGTAGTGTGATAGAGGTACTGTTGCTAAGCACTGCTGTGTCTTAGTAACTGCCAAGCTGGAGTTTGAGATAAAATAAAAGAGCTGCGTCTTTTATCTCAATTTTGAGCTTTTTGACAGCTGAGTTCCAATCCTCCAAGTGATATGGATTTCTCATTGGATGGAAAGTGTAAGGAACTAGAAGTTTATTGTTTTCCCAACATTCTCGTTAAATATTTTGTTTGCTGATCTGCACCACTAACTGTTTCATGTTTTTTTTGGTTTTTTTGCCGGGTTGGTTTGTAATGAGTTCGTGAGTCAATTGTGGAGTGCTATAAAGCTCATAAACCCTATTCAAGTGACCTATTAACTTTTGAGCAAATTAGGCCAAGGAAAATTGATTGTCAGAATATCATAAACCACGCTCATCATGAATTTCAGGCCATGTTTCTCTATTTTTGACAGGATCTACTGCTTTTTCATATTTTATTTCTTCCATTAAATTTTTTCCACATTTACCCTCTTACCCAGATACTTTCCATTCTAATTGAGTAATGTTCACTGTCAACTAAGAATCATCCTGTGGGATCTTTGAGAAAGGATTCCTTTATATGATTTCCAACTCATTTTCCAGACACATTGCACGCCCGCCAGATAAGATCACCTTTATTGCTACACAAACTCTTGCGTGTTTCATCAAGACTGAGGCAGATTAATTATTTTTGCGATACCGAAACAAGTCATTAGCAGTTTGACAGTAATTAAGATTTGAGATAAAAGCCTGTCTTTGATACCGATCGCCCGGTCTAGAAAATATACTTTGGTGAATAAAATATGAACTCTGTATTTGGCACGCTTCAGGGCATTCATGTTGAGTAGCGAAGATGATTGTTCGCGTACAGTTCGAAACAAGTATATTGACCTCGCCTTGGGCAATCTTCCAAATTCCTGAGTCAGTGTCGTTGAAAAAAAAAGCAAAAAATGGGCCAAGTCTTCTAACATCTGTCTTTGATTTTTGAATTGCAAATTGAATGAAAAAATTCATTATCTGGTCAGTAAATTCCTCTTTTCCACAATGGCAGGCGAGCTGCATAAATTTCTCAGCAACTTACTGTTGAACACAAATGAAGGCCAAACATGGCGGGAAAAGCTCCGTTGCTAGAAATGAAGAGAATGCAGGAAGAATTGGTGGTAGGGCAAAAAGAAAGAAGGCACTACATAAAAATCATCTTCGGCTGATTAGCCAGAGCTCAACATGTTTATTAGATAAAGTGAAGAACACATCATACAAGATCAAATGTTGGCAATTATGCGGTACTAGGTATAGGATTTGAATATATGGAAGGTGAATGCGAAAAGCGCTGAGGTCGCAACCCGCATTTTGGTTGTAAAATGTGGAAAATAAAATAAAAAATCTGCAGTTCGCATTTTTATTTTATTCAGGTTACGCTATTCTGACAATCAACTTTCCTTGGTCTTGTGGTATAATTATTCCACAATGAGAAGAATGGTCCCCTGTATGTGATAACTGTTGTGATTCAAATGTAGGATTATGTAGAAAAGGCAGTTGGATAATTTCCGAAGAATTCCTTTGCTCCCTTGTCTCTGCCCTAAGTGATTTGTTGTGTGCAATAATACTGAAGCTCATGAATGACCATCTCACAGCCACAGTGTGGTTTTCTCATTTCATAGAAGAATTGTATGTCGTGGAATATGTGATTAAGATGGATGGATTATGTGATTTAATTCACATTATTAGTCTTGAATATGAGATGTCAGTGGCAACAGGTCCCCTATTAATCTGCTTATAGAATGCTGGTCAGGTCAAACTGTCTAATATTGTTTGATATAATTCCTTTTTGTTCCTGTTCTATTTGTAGCTATCTTCTTTATTATAGGACTTCATAGTGAATACATTGCCGTTCAACACATACCGATT
>JAOBRC010282905.1:0-13695 GCA_027575255.1 Scolionema suvaense
AATGTCCCTATTGTTGGAAATACGGGAGACTCAGTTTGACCAATCATGTGAGGCTCTGCCTTTCTTTGCATGCATCCCTGGCCGTCCTGTCCCGTACATATTTTTAGGCTCCCCTTTATCAGCATGTGAGGTCGTGCAGGACGTTTGTGACAATTTTGCAAGATTCATTGTTCAAAGTTGCAAAAAATTGCCATGTACTGACCCCTTCTTGTGTATGACTCCAAAATGCAGCGGCATTCTCTGTAGTGATGAAAACAATAGAATTCTATGAAAACCTTGTTGAATTCTACCCTCATTCTACAATTTGAACCGACACTATGTTCTGTTTCGTAAACGCTGACCATAGGTTTTCCTTTCTTGTGTTTCAGCGCATGAATGAAGTTCAAATGCTTCAATCAGAAGTTGTCGCATCCGAAAGTCGACACCAGGCCTCTATGGAGCAGGTTTGTGTGTGTTTTTTACTCCCACTTTAGTTAAGAGTCCTATGCAATGGTCTCTGTTTACCCTTCAGTCCTCCCTCGGTCAGTCACCTACACTTTTTCCCAAACAATCACCGTATGGAGTTTTTTAGCTTAAGCACGAAGGCGAATTCCATAAACCAAAACAATTCGATGAAGCTGGAATTGTGAAAAAAAAATCATTTTGTTGGTGGCCATTTCCTAGAAGGACAATTTTTAGGTTTTCAAATATATTTTAGAATCTGTCCGTTGATTTTAAGTAATTTTTTGTGTGAAATTGAGAACTGGCTTTTTTGGCTGTTTTTTGCCTTTTTTATCATGTTGTCATATGAACATATGTAGCCGTTATTGTGGTTTGGCGCTATGATCTATGATTGAGTTTGCTGGAGACCACTGATATTGCAAATAGTTTTTATGTTTCTTTGGGCAAAATCTGTCAGTTCTCGCATAGAGGCATCCTGCTCCTAGTACAAGTACATCTCATTATCCCTTCAGACTCCACAATGCCTAATAAAGATGACATGGCAATTTTTGTCATTTCTGATAAGTTTAAACGGCTATTATACACCTGAACCATTGCTACAGCAAACTTGGTTTTCATTGTCGAGAAATTGTCTGTTCTATGCAAAAGTCCTCCATTTGGACTTCTCAATTTCAACAGATGTCGCTCTATGGCGCCCCAAAGGTGACCCTATATCCAGAACGCACAGATGCGTCTTTGAGGCTGTAAGGATTAAGGAGTGTCTGACCAAGGTTTCTGTATGAGTTAACTTTCTCTTTACCTTGAAAGACCTTTGTCATCGAAAGGAGCAGATTTTGTGCCTAGCATGATTTAATGCAACTATGTCTTTGTGCCTCCAGTTACGAGTGTTGGAAGAATTCCTTTGATTTTATATAGGATTGTTGTTTGTGCATGCTGGAATCAACTATGTGTATCTTGAGGATACCAGGTTTTCTCAGTGATCGTCAATTTTGTTTCATTTTAATTCAAGCAAAAAAATTAGTGCACTCCTCCTATCCATCTGAATTTGAGTCTTATGATAAGTGGAAAATCTCCATGACATAGAAAGGGTGTGAGAATGCAGGGACAAAGTACTGCTTTCTTAGATCAAATAATGTTCCAACTAACTTCTGCCACTTGTGACTTTTATTTGCAGAATGAAGCTGAGCAACGTGATCTTCGCCTACAGTTAGAAGAAGCAGAAAAACGTGGAAGTTCTATGGCTGTCGAGGTAGCTCTCCTTGTCTGTATGATATTTTGTGAAAACATTAAGAACTGATGTTATGTGCCTGCATTCTAAGAACATGGTATGCCTTCCAGCTGTAGTTTGCGTGTGCGCTTTTTATGTTTGGAACCATTCTGCCTGGTGTTGCAAAAACACATTTTGACGTAGTGTTGTGTTTCGCCAGGCCCTATTTTAGAGAAAAAATGCGTCCAGCTGTCGGATTATCTCATTTTATTTTTTACCTCCTCAAAGCTAAAAATAAAATTTCTGCTCATAAATATTCAACACGCTGCGTATAAATGTTAATATATTGATCAGCTAGTGTAATATCTGATCGATCAATATTTTATGGTGTGCACAGTACAAGCATGTCTCAGCCGAAAAGTATCTGGTAGCAGACAATCAAGCATGGTATAGTATTTTGCTACCCAAATATTGTGATTGTGACTTCAAAGGGGCGCTATGAAGTTTTGAAACAATTCGTAAATAGCTGCCCTCATGTCTTTTTTGGGAGTGCTTGGAAAGTTTGCCGCCTGACTATTTCACTCATCTACGCATATCAGATTATTAACTTATCATGGCCTTATCTTCAAATGTCCGTCTGCTATACCCATGAATGGAAGCTTATTCCCATGAATGGAAGCTTCTCGACTTTTCTTGGAAGACGTTTCGTGGTATAAGCATACACTGCCTTTTTACTCATTGTAGTATATCTCTGGGTGAACTGTTAGTGATCTGTTTTTCATTTATCTTACCAGTGTCCAGTGCTTGCCAAGTCTTTTTCTATGGATATTCCTAAAGTAATCTGAACTGCATTCTGTTCGTCCAAGTCGCTTGAAAACAGACAAAAAATGACCAGAAAGGAAGGTAGGGGGCAGGAAGAGGGTTATTGATTGTTTTTCCTTTCACGATGTAGCTTTCTGGCTGACGATTCTTGTTTGTTTTGTTGTTGTTGTGCAGGTGGAGTCATTACAAGCCGAGTGCGATTTCACAAAACAGCAGCTCGATGCTATGAGGGGTAGGAAATTGAACATATTATTTTGTGTTGATATCGATACTGCTTTTCATAAACCCTTGTACCTTTCTGTGAGTGAGAAAATTTTGGGAATGTGTAGAAATTTTTGCGAATGAAGCAAATGTTGAAGTAGTAAAGGACAAGAAATTGCACGCAAAAAATGAATCTTTTATTAAATTGTTCACTTCTTGCAATTTTTAACATGGTGAAATTTCATGAATAGGTTTAGATTGTGATGCCATTTCATTTTGTTTGCTCAACTTGTTTTACCGCCTTGTTATTTTTTTTAAGTATGATCTTGTGAAGACCATGGTGACTGCTTTCTCTTTTTATGTCTTGTTTAGAGCGTCTCGAACAACAGCAGCAGCAACTTCAAAATGGAATAAGTGAGACAGATAGCCTTGAAGGAGAAGGTATTGCCATACGTACATGTTAGCTTTATTTATGATGCTTCAGTTCTAAACCTCATTTTGGAAAGATTCCAAATAGGGGACCTCAAGGTGCTCTTGCACCAAAGGCAGCTCTTAACCCTATTTTGCCGTGGAAAATTTTTTGAAAAATTTTTCTTTTTTTCCAGGCCACGCCCTGTCTGAAAATGACTGGCCATCTGAAAAAGCACATTTTAGCTTATCACTTTAGAAGTTCTGGTCAATATTTGAATCCCTCCAAGATACGGCAAACACCAAAACGCCTGTGTTGAATAACACCAAGCAGCCTGGTATTTTTTGCAATTAACTTATGTCTAGAGGGGCAATTGCACTTGCAGTCTTAGGTCAGTGAAATCCATGAAATTGCTGATAAAAGGAGGTAATTTCAAGATGTTCATTCCTACAAGCGCTTTCAGATTCAATATCATTGGTTCTTTTGTTTTTCCTTTTTCTGCTAATTACTGGGTGTGCTGTTAGAAATTAGCCTTTTTGTTTGGTTTGATTCTGAAGAGCCTTAAATTGTGCGCTCCTTTATATTCTGGAATTTTGCTGTAGGTGATTTTGATGCAAAATGAATTGAATTGGAACTCCACCATTAATTGTGACATGCATTTTCAAGAGTTGGTTTTAGTATAAGCAGCTTTTGCATGTAATTTATTTTTGCATTGTGGCTTGCTTGACTAGTTGCTTGGAAGTACTTAGTAATTAAAATTTCTTTTAGATATTGAAAAAGATTTGCAAGATTTACCCTTTGCGTCTGGTGAGTCTTTTTTTCTGTTGGTATTCTTAAAACATGCATTGATGCATATTATAATCTATAAATTATTGATAGTTACTGATTGATCTCTGAAGAATCGTGGATATATTTTTGGCAAGATATTCGTCTTATTCTGCTTCAAACCTTTTCATAAACAAGGCTCAGACCGTCAATGGTGATCTTTTGATACTAAACTTAATTTAGCTTGATTTATGCACGCTGTGATATCACCTTTTTGGACCTTCTCTTTGTCTAAGCTGCCAAATTACGATACCAACGCTACTATTTGTGTCCTACCAGCCAATGTTTATATCTACTGCTTGCGTAGTGAAAATATGTAAGAGTACCAGCGCTTGCTCAAAGGCACATAATTATGCATAGCTGTCATAGGAAGGAGCCCAGCTTTTCTTATACACCTCTCTAAGTACTTAATTTTCCCTCCAATTTTTTTTAAAATAGTGCCATTTCACACTTCAGTCTTAGCATGCGGAAGTCATTGCTGTTACCTTGTCCCATCTGTCAAGGTGGAGAAATTGAATTACGACCACTGTATGCCACCTGCGTATTATCCATATCCAGTTACTGCCATTTCCCAATTCTTGGCTTGTTCATCAGCTGTCAGTTACTATCCTCACACACCACCGCGAGAAAATTTATCTGTTCCTGTGCATCCAGTACAGTAAACAAACATTCACTATAGTGTGGTGGATAAGAGGTGCCTCCTGGGGAATTTATCCTGTGACTGCTGCAGACCCTGGGCCAAAGTTGCATGAGGCTGACCAACCATACCCATACAAAGCTTGCTTGAACTGAAAAACTCTAACTTGCTATCAAGAGGGCCAGTGAGCAAACCGTGTGTATGAAAACTCTTTTTATTTTTGTTTAATTGTGTGTACATAGTAGTGGTTAGTAAAAACCATGGATTGTTGTAGCTGCTGAGCTGTTAGCTAAGAAATACTGTTGAGTAATCAAAGCCTTTGCAGGGACGTAATTTCTGTTTCAATATTGGTGGGAGGAAGGGGGCTACCAGGTCCTAATGTATAATAGTGATGAAAACATGTTGTGAAATTCACCTATTCAGAGGCCATCCACTGACTAAGGTGTTTTTCTACTGGATATATGATGGGTGTTTTTCACCCGATAAATAGTATCAAGCGGCACAATTGTTTGAGCTTTACTGCAAAATCTTAGTGATTGAAAAATAATTCTGGGAGGAGGGGGGAAGGGGGAGGAAGTGTCTGGAGTGTCTACCTGTTCTCTCATGGACAGTAGCAAAGGTTTGAAGTCAAAAGATGACAGGTTTCAAGCAGGAATGCTTTGTTTGGCATGTATCTACTTCACGCAGTGTGGTTTAACCACTGTAGACATTGCCGCGAGATTCTGCAGACGTACTGGCTGAGCAAGTGGGGGCATGAAAGAGAGGCTGTGATCCGGCCCAACAGTCTTTAAGTCATGAGACTGATTTCTGGTGACTTCCTCTATAAATTGAGTAGACCTGGAAAAAAGGTATGTGATAATAGTAAAAAGCCTAATTTTTCCAGGGAGATGGGAAATATCGCCATTTCTGAGTTTGTTTACAAAATTAGAACTGCAGCTCTGCAGCTATGCTCTATATCGAGGATTCTTGAAGTACTGACTGTTAAATGGCACTGGTTTGGCTTCATGTTGTACAGCTCACATGGACAACCAATGTGCATTGCCTTAAAGGGACAGGATCCGATAGAATTGTTGAAATTAAAAATTTTGAGATTATTCATGGAAAGTAACAATATTGCCACTAGGACTCTGAATCTGAAGTATTTCAGCCATAGGCACAGCCAACGGAAAGATTTCCTGATCTTCATGCTCAATTCTTGAATTTTGTTATCCACCCCTAAATTCAGATCCTGGTCAAACCTTTATAATTTCAGTTTGACAAAAAGCATAAATATTATATGAAGATTGTGTTATAAACGTATGAGACCTATATTGTGGTTGTTTTCATGTTGAATAGAACTAGATTTACTCAAATTATTTGAACTATTTTCAGACACCTATCGGATCCTGCCCCTTTAAACACAAACAAAGCTAAATTTATTGAAATGCCTGTTCAGCAGATGTTATTGTTGAAAATAATTGCCATGCTACTTGCACATTCTGGATGTGCTTTATTGGGGCCCATTCATCTGAAATTGAATTTACTTAGCGTATACCGCCCAAATACCGCCACCGTCTTTATACCGCCATCGGCAAGAAAACAGCCGTAAAACCTGGTTACCGGCAGATTAGCCTCCGTTTTTGTGTTGTTGTTACACAACGTGCGTACGGCCAGCATTCCACGCCATCCTTCATGTTACTACAACAGTAGCCTTGATTGTACAAGCCGAGAAACAAAAAACAGCGAAAATCGCTGAAATTGGAAAACGCGAGAGGCATGCATTTTTAGACCGTCACTTTTCTGGACCCTAGTGTCATGCGGTTGGTAAAAACTGTTCATGCTATGCTTTTTGACGAAGATTGAAGGCCTTTCCAGCCTTTTTCTTAACAATGAACTTGCAGCAGCGACTGAAACAGCTAATCAATCATGCCGTTGGCGGTATAGGGACGTGTGTGGCGGTAATGGGACGATTCGGAGGACATTTTCTTAACGACTCTGCAATTAGTGCAATAGCTCTGATCGAGTGAAAGCTATGCGAAAATATAGAGCAAGGCCAGAATAAATTAGAAAGACAGTATAAACATTGATGGGAAACATGAAAACCTCAGCAGACCGATTTTAGTAATAATGTGGCGGTATTTGGGCGGTATACGCTAGCTAGCTAAGCACTTTAGCTACATTGGATTACGAGCATGAATTAGATAAAAAATAGTCTTGTTTTTGTTTTTCCTACAGCCTATATGTTGTTTTTAATGCTCAGACAGCCCTGGACAAAATTTTTGCAACAAGCATCGTTTTCAACCCAACATGAAATTGAACAGTAGCTAGCTCTAGCTAGCTACTATCTAGCTGAGCTAGCTAGGTATGACTAGCTTAGCTAGTAGCTAGCTAGCTAGCTAGCTAGCTAGCTATAGCTTGGTAGTAATCTGCCTCTCCCCTATTTCAATGTTGTTGCCTTACCTGAGCATGGAAAATTGACATTGAAATGGGGGAGAAGGTAGCCTGGGTAGCTATACCCGCCCGCTGACTCAATGTAGCTAGATCACCAATTCGTACCTCAGTGGCGAAAAGATCCTCGTAAGATGAAGTATGAATTAGACAGCAATAGGAAAACACAGCTTGGTGTCCAGGTTAGGGAGAAGAGAGAGTACAGCTAAAAAATAGGGCTGTCTGATTCTGAATACAGAAACCTGTGACTACAGTCTCGGACAAAATGCTTGGCCACCCATTTCCCCTTCCCCCAGAACAATGTTGAGAAGATTGAAAATTGGAGCTTTATCTAGGCAATGCCATCCACCCCCTATTTGCCCCGCAACATTGTTTGGGGGGCAAGAAGGGGGCTTCATCGTCTTCATCGCAATGCAGTAATTCAAAAAAGTGGCCATCTATTTTGTCCAAGATTGTAGCTAGGTAGAGATGCTAGTTAGAGGTAGCTCTGTGAGTTGTTAAGGGCTGCACAATGATTTACAACTCATTGTACAACCAAGTTGAAGATCAAAATTACTGACTTCGACAATAGAATGCCAGCTGTCTAGCTAGACTCACAGACACCTGAAGAGAAACCACGCAGAGTTACAGTAGCCGACATTATTATTGGGGAGACGTGTTTTTTCATATTAGTGAGATATTGAACCTTTGCAAGCTGTCGTGTTATCTGATACGAATGCGCTGAGTGCAGACTGAACTAATTGTCATTTACAGCTACCCTTGTTCTCTGCCAGTCCAGACAAAAGGAAATTCGGCAGGTGATTTTTAAATCAAACGAAGTTCGCTTAGATGCCACATGTGGAGCTAACAAGCTGAAAAACGGCCTTGTAGTTATGTGCTGTGATACATGACACAAGTGTCACATCCAATTTGGTTTAGAGAAGAATCACGTCAGATTGAGTTGACTGCTTGTAAAAGTGCCGTAGATGCAGCCCTGCCGGGTCTTACCTGATAGCAGATGTCTTCTCCTACGCCTTTCACTGTGCTCCTTGTAGCAGAGCACAGAGATCACGGCAGCAGGCCTCTCTGTGCACTTCATCTGGTCCTAGGTAAGATCCTAGTTTAGGTTCTGGTCATAGGTTCATATCGAAACTTTGGAACTAGAAATCACAGAAATTTTTGTTGCGAGGTTTCCGCGATTTATATACATGTTTTTGACCAGACCTGTCCAGAAATTGCTTAATAATTAGGCTGCATTTGAGTCTCAAGGCTAAGCAGTCGAGATTCCTTAAGGAACAGGTATTATTTTTTAGTAATCACACAGACTTCTCATATGCCCTGTCTATATACTATGAAATATTCTTACTTGTAGGAATGCAATGGAACCTTACTTGGAATCTATTTTCGTGGACCACTTTTTTGTTTTAAATTCTACCCAACTAGTGGAATCTGACTGTCTCCCTGGCAGTACTCTAAATTTGCTAAACTTCAGCTTGATGTGGTGGCATACTGTGATGGAATAGAGGTCTGATCAAACTTCACCAAAAAGTTTAATGAAATGAAAAAAAAAGAGACGGAGCATTTGTTGATTGACATCAAAGTGCAGTTGTATATATCAGTTATTTGGTCTGTGGTAGATTTCCAAAATACTTTTGCGATGAGTAGTCAATCAGCTTCATTTTGATGCTCCTGCTCCCCCTCTCTCTGAAACCATTTGTGTAGTTAACTGTTCTTTATCAAGTGTCTCTGTGGAAACAGAAATCTGAAAATTTCGTTTGACAATAAATGTATCTTTTGAATGCTAGTATTTAGCACTGAATTTTTTTTGGATATATATAGAATACTGGCGGGTGTGAAATTTCCTTTCTGCAGGAACGTCAAAAATCTTTTTTGGACCAATTCCATTAAGGGCTTTTATTAAGTTTTGTTTAAAATTATGTATATATTTCTGCTTGGATTATGACAGAGCTGCTCTAAGTGAGCGTTCCAAGGCTTACTTTATATATCAGCTTTGTCTAAATATAGTTATGTATAATGTATAAGGTAAGCAAAAGGATGTAAAAAGTGTTGGCATTATGGGCTCTAATTTAGCCGCCTGCCGTGTACCAAACTTTCAGTAAATTCATTGGTGGTAATTGTAGACTGTTTTACTTGATCAAGCATGCTTATCAGGGTCACATCTTAAAAATTAAAGCAATATATGTCCAGACTTTCATCAGTTTTAGAATGGTAGGTCACAGGCAAGATAGGCTTTGTTCAATAAGAGTCTATGTTATGTTTTTTTCTGCAAGAAAAGTTGGAAAACCAAAAGGACCATTGGTTTGGAGTCGACATCCGAGCTAAGCATAAGTTGTGCTCTGTCAGCTGGATGTACCGGCAGCAGCGTGCTTTTAAAGTGGTGGACCTTCACTTCATCTACCTGCAGCTAACAGTTGATTGTGTCTTGTTTTGATGACTCTTTGTAGCAATAATAGACCACTCTGAATCCATTCAGTCTGGTGACCATTATTGGGCTTACGTTAATTGCCCTAGAGTTACGCATTGGCAGGTGTGTAACGATGTGAGCGTCACTAAAGCCAATGCCACAGACATCAACAACTGAAGCTCTTATATCCTCTTCTGTGTGCAAGAAGACCAGTAATGTATCAGCAAATGTTTCGGCTCGTTCTCATTGTCTTCCTCGAATTCCATGTTTATAATTTGTGCATAGTGAATTTACATTCTTACTTTATTTATTTTGATTTATTTTTTATGGCTATTTTCTTTGTTTTTGTTGTTGCTTTTTTATGTTCGTTTATTGTGTCATTGTTTAAATGTTTCTGTTTTTTTCTGTATCTGTTTGTTTATATATTCTTGTTTCTACTGTTTGATTGTTTCCTGCTCATTATTGTGTCTTGCATGAGCTGCCAAGCAAGCATACATTGTGTATTGCGTGTGTGTGTATTGCCCCCTTTTCAGCCCTTTTAATGGGCTTATGGTAATCCACGGAAATGGAAACGAAAACAGAAACGATGTTGTTGGTTTAAATTTGCAGAATATGTATTTCTACTGCCGGGAAGAAAACACGACATTAAATAAATGATTTGCAACCAGCCAGCAGTATTGCAACGTCAAGAATTTCGTCGCGAACATTTGCTGTTATTCTTATCGTTGCTATTTGGAAGCTCTCTGCTTTGAAAAGAAGGGGGTAGTGCTGATGGTAGAGAGATCAAATGCAAACTACAGAAAAAGATTGATGTGAGGTTGTAGTTACGCAAGAGCGCTCCACGGGTGACCAAGTTTTTAAAAATTTGTCCAGAATACCAAGTTTAGCCTCAAATTTTCTTAATTAAGACTTGGTAAATATCAGAAGCATCGCTCAGTAGTCATCGTGACTGCACTTACCGTAATGCCTCAAATAAGCACCCCCTCAAATAAGCGCCCGGCTCAAATAAGTGCCCATCCCAGAAGTGAAATTAGTGAATAAGCACCCTCCCTCAAATAAGTGCCCACCCTTCAAATATGCGCTCATCCTTCAATCTTCAGTAACGGGCATTTGTTCAAAGTTTTGACCAGAATGTAATTGGAAAGTAATTCAGGGAGTAATTTTGAATGAACTATATATACAACTAGTTTTACCTTTAATCCTGTTTTGCTCTTTTTCATTGTGATAACATATGAGCTTTTTTGTTTCTTAGATAACTTCCACATCTATTGATTTATAAGGGCCTCCTCAAGTATATAATTGCCCCCTGGAATAATAGCCCTGTAAATCCACGATGGCATTCAGCTTTGCTGTCAGTTTTGCCGATGGAAATGAAGTTCGCGATGGCAAAATTTTGCCGTCGTCATTTTTTTAGCATTGCAGACTTGCAGTACATGTTTTTTTTATAAGCATAACACTTATAAGCATATTTAGGCTTGGCTTAAGTCAAATTTTAAGCATATGGTAAGCATGTTTCTCAGCCTCAAGTAATGAGATACTTCACTTAAAAACTTCATGCCTTATCGCGAAAGTGGCTCTTTATTACGATCTTGGTACATTTCTTCCATCCCATGCCAGAGGTATATTTGTGTTTTATGGAAACATTAACGAGAAACAGACGACTTGCAAGAACATGAAAGCTTGGATTCGAAAAATTAGCATATTCTAAGCATATTTTGAGCTTTGATTCCACAGAAATTTAAGCATATCCGAGCCTGATCCTGAAAATCAATATGCTTCTAAAAAAAACATTTAGCCAGTATGAACATCTGTACGGCCTACTTACAGAATAACCTCATCCACATTCAAAAAGATAATCTATCTTCTGATTAGTAATCGCTTTCACAACACCTGCCACTTCATTCAGCGATTGTCCATTCGTTTCACGTAGTTATCGATCTCCTAATCACTTTTGCAACAAGACTCGATAATTCGATGATTGCACGAGTATGATCAATGATACATTCAGTTTTAGGCTTGCTCGAAGTGAGACAAACAAGAGGGGGAATTAACTAGCTAGCAGCTAAATAAACTGTGTGAAAGCCTTGTGTGATATGATCGCGCTATCAAAATTTGATAGTTTCTGTGCCTGAATTATTGACGATACAAGCCTTAAGGATTTTTTCTTTTCATTTTGCTATTAATCGTGCAAGAATAAGTTACTGATGTTTTCCGAAAAAGGGGAAAAAGTAGCGAGACTGGCGACTTCTTTCTGTGGACGGCTTTGCTAACATTAGTGACCTGATCTAGGAGCATTTAAATTTCCTTCTCATCTGGCCTTAAGGATCTTCACTTACGCAACAAACGAGAAACCATTCTATTGAATTTGCCCTAAAACATATCAGGGGTCGTTAATATTTTATTAGACATACTGCTATTTCTCTGTCTGGCGCTCTGCAGATAATGAGATGCATAAAAAGTTTGGCTGCTGCCTACACTGAAAGTGTTCTGAAGCGATTATTGGCCCTATTCATAATGAGGTGCAAAAAGTCCCGCTACAGTGATTGGCCCTATCTACTACGAGAAAAAGAATATTCAGCCCGTGCATGAATGGGTCGGGAATAGGTAGACTGCCAGGCATGTGCAAGGTAATGTGTAAGTACTGACTGTTTGTTGCATGCATAAGCTGTGTAGCGATTGGGGCATGCACAGTATTGGATATTTGTGAGTTAGTGCCCCACTAGCGTTTGACAATTTGCGGACCTGGGGTCTCCGCATCATATGCTATGTATGGGAGGTGCTAGTCTATGCTGGAGTGGAAAGTTAACCCTTCGGGGCTCAGGTTTGTGGTTCCTGCAGCTACGGCTGATCACTGTTGACGTCCCTTGGCATCTTTCCTGCTCATTCCCAAAGTAAACGTATTGCTTCCTGATGACCTTGATTTTGCCGTCGTACTGCCACCGGCCTGGAAGGCAACGACGGCAAAATTCTGCTGGCGCATATTTTGCTTAATTTACAGGGCTGAAAAAGCGCCCACCCTGGATCCTTAAAAATTAAATTAGTGCCCGGGCGCTTATTCGAGGCATTACGGGAGTAGTTTTGATTAGAGAACCGTTCGCACAGATGGACTTAAGGCAAATCTTCCGGTCTACCAGATCTACCATACTCCCCGTCTTGAAATTTCGCTTGCCCACATGGGTTCTTCAAACACACT
Organism: Scolionema suvaense; assembly: GCA_027575255.1. NCBI lineage: Eukaryota > Metazoa > Cnidaria > Hydrozoa > Limnomedusae > Olindiidae > Scolionema > Scolionema suvaense. Next base: position 12,567 of record JAOBRC010282905.1, read on the forward strand.
TCTTCCCTGGGCAGTAAATTTGCTGACTGGTCTTACTGCAGAAAATATTCCAAAGCAATGATATTTGCGTGATACGAAATTCGTCATGTGTTGTGGAAGAAAAGGAAGAAGAACAGAGTGACGACTTTCAACGGTGACTAGAATCATAGGATAGCGATTTGCCAAGCTTATATGGTAACAAAAGGTTCTCTTTCGAGTGACTCGTACTTTATCCCCGGCTGTATGAAGCCTGAATAAAGGAATTTGCCATGTAATCAGTTTCCGCTTTCGTTTCCGTTTCTGTGGATTACCATAAGCCTTTTAATGATTGATTCGTGAGAGAGGTGTGTGAGCTGATAAGCAAGCATATATTACTTTGATGTGCGTTTGTGTGGGCTGTTTTGCTTCCCGGACTCCAGAGTACACTGATCATCTGAATAGGGCTAGATGTTACCTTAAAGGAATTAATTAATGCGGAATTAATTAATGCGGAATTAATTTTTGCAGATGGATGGTCCCAAAAAGACAAATTTTGCGGAATTAAATTTTGCGGATTCGACATCCGGCAACTGTTTTGCGGAATTAATTTTTGCAGATTGGAATTGAGTAAAAGAAAAAAGTTTCCTTCCGTTTCAACACCACCTTTATATTAACGAAAATGAACATAATGTCACTATAAAGGCGAGTCCTAATGGCTTTCCAAATCATCATCATTTACTTACACTCCTTTATTCGACGCAGGAAATAGTCTTTTTGCGGGTGATTGAGAAAATTCAAACATATTGGAACATTCTAAAGTTTTTAAATTCGTGTTTGTGCATGAGCAAAAAAATTTAATTATTTTTGCGGAATTTAGTTTTGCGGATTGTCCAAAACCACCGCATTTTGCGGAATTTATTTTTGCGTTTTAGGGCAATATTTAATTCCCTTAAGGTAGGTGCCTCTAAACATCTTTAAGCCACAGCCAGAGTCACTAGTGCTGGCACCCAGACGATCAATATTGTTTTTAACCTCGATATCCAGTTTGCAGAGCCCTCACTCTGTCGTGGGTACGTCCTCATTGTCTTATAGGCTATGTTTCTCATGCCAGAGACAGGTTGGTTTGCATTTTTTCTATCCATTCCATTGACAGATTTCATCACCCTGTTTA
>JAOBRC010283016.1:0-13691 GCA_027575255.1 Scolionema suvaense
GCATAAACAGCAAAGAAACACTTCTAGAGAAGACCAGCAGACATGAGGCTCAAAACGCAAAATTCAAAACTCATCATGGACTTCTACTACACCTAGGACACTCAGCTGAGAAGATAGATTCGCAAACTAAAAGTAAGTTTCCAGGTTTTCAGAACAAAGTAACCAGCAAAAGAAAAGGTGGACTTAGAAAGAGACATGATGGCCAGAGTAGATGAATCTGCAGAGCATATGTAAACATACAGAGGAAAAGGGACTGGGCAGATTAAACGATAAACGCCAAGGAAATACCTGAACCTGCACATTAAAGACGGACTCATAAAAGAGAGATGCATAAAAAGTAATCTGCAGAATGATAGTTTGCTACTGAAAATGGAGTATAGAATATAAAACGTAATAAATACAGTCAGGCTACTTTACGATATGTTGTTTTCTCTCTGTTCTACCGCTTCAGAAAAATCGACAATCAAGCCATACAGTATATAAAGTAAAAGAAATTAATAAATAAATACATTTTATGTAGACTAGCAAAGCAACTGAACTGCGCCAGATACCAAAGCATATAAAACATGACCGAACCATGATACAGTATAAGCAATGATTATACAAGGCAACAATCCAGGAGAAAGAAAAACAAACAAACTACGGACCAACCTTAAGTAAGCAGACAGATTGTCAAAAGCATTGCAGTGGAAATACTTAGGAAATAAGGACATCTAGAGACATGGACCAAGGCATGAAAAGGAGGACTGCACAGATAAGATAGACTCCCAAATAACGACGGTAAAATCATTTTGAGAAGGACATACCAACAACAGAAGGACTTCAAAGGAGAATGGGCAAATAGAGCAAAAGGAAGCTTGCAATGAAAAGATAGGATTTCAAAGAAGATTGGAAGAACGGATTATAAGAAGGAAATACACCGAACAGATACACTTCCACAAGAGTGCCCAAAAGGATAAAGGACATGCGCAGAAAGGACATAACGTCGAGAGATCAATGACCAAACGAACTAAAAACTGCATTTATAATGAGTAAAGATAGACTTTCGGACAAGTATGGAAAAGCGGATATAGAGAAGGTTCCACACAGAAAAGAGAGACTTCTGGAGAAGAAAGAATAAACGGATTAAAACAAGTAACACAAAGACTAGATATGATTCGTGGGATGAATGGACAAAGGATAAAATGGAGGACGGACACAAGCACAAGGGACAAACGGATCAAAGGGTAGACTAGAATGAGTCCTTTTCTTTCATGCTCTTTATGCTCTCCACACAGCCAAACAAGAACTCCGAGTCAGCGATATCAGTGAACGAAAAAACTTCTCTAGTCAGCTGCGAGAATTGCCGTATGTTCTGAACGAAGGAAATGACTCATCTGGTCTGATCAAAGGAGGACAGACACAAACACAAGGAATAAACGGATCTAGAGGGGGACATATACAAAAAAAAGATTCTTTTAGAAAAGAATGGGCAAGCTGATAAACAGGGGGACATACGAAAAAAAGTCTGACGTCCAGAGAAGAAAGGGCACACGGACACAAAGGAGGGCATACACAGAAAGGATATACTTCAAAGGAAGAGCAGACAAACGAATCAAGAGTGGGATATTCACAAAAACATCGACTTGGAGAGAAGAATAAGCGAACGGAACAAAAGGAGGACAAAATACACTTCTAGAGACGACTAGTGGATATGTGGCCATGTACAAGGAAAGACATACTTGCAGAGAAGAATGGAGAAAAGGATCAAGAGAACGACATACACAGTGAGGAAATACCTACAGAGAAGCATTAATAAACACCTAAACAATGATATGAACCGAAGAGATCAGCCTCCATAAGAAGAATGGATGAAACTGATCAAAAGTAGAATGCACACAGAAAACATGAACATATAGAGAAGAATGAATAAACGGATCAAAAGGAGGACACGCATAGACAAAGTAGCCCCCCAGAGAAGCACGGATAAGGGGAGCCAGATAGAAAGAAATAAAAAGATTCAAGAAAAATTTTGCCAAGATCAAACAAAAGACATGAACAGACAAATCACGAGGAGGATATACAGGATTCCAGGGATTAATTCCCAAACAGATCATAGAGAAGACATACGTAGGAGAAGATAGACTTTCGCAGAAGAATGAGTGAACGGATCAACAGAAGGACATAAACATGGCAAACACACTTGCTATGAAGAAAGGGGAAACAGATCATGAGGTGGACATTAACCGAAAATATAGATTTCCAGAGAAGCACGGACAAAAAGATCACAAGGGTCAGAAATCATAATCGGAAAGGACACACTTCCAGAGAAACAAGCAGACAAACGAGTCATATACAGATAAGATTTCAAAAGAAGGATGGAAAAACGAATCAAGATCAGGATGAACATTGAAGACACGAATATAGTAATGTTATAATACGACGTGCTTTTTCTCTCTCTATTCCACCATTTCCAAAAATCAGCAATGAAACCACACAGTATGCAACGCAAAGCAAAATCATAAATAAATACGCTGAATGTAGACTGGAAAAGCAGCTTAACTACGTCAGATAATGAAGAACATAAAACATTACTGAAAAATGATACGGTAAGTAGTGATTATACATGGAAAAATTTCAGAAAAAAAACTTACAAACTAAGCTTAAATAAGTAAATAAGCAGGAGGATTGTCAAAAGTATTGCAGTCGAACTAAAAATCCAAAATTACGTATACAGCGAAAACTGCACAAGCAGATGAGCAGACAGACATACATAGAGATAATCAACATTTTCCGAAAAACGAACTTGCAGAGGTAAAGGTGGACCTACCGAGCGAAGGTTGACTTGCAGACAAACATTAGCATATGGATGACACAGAGCAGATACAGGGAAAGATGAGAAGAATGGACAATTGGATCCAAAGGAGGACATTTACACGAAAGATAAACTTCTGGAGAAGAATGGCCAAATGGATCAAAAGCGGAACAGACACAGAAAAGATGGACTTCCAGATATAAAAGGACAGACTGAGTAAAAAGGGTGCGTACACTGAAAAGATAGATTACCAAGGAAAACTGGACAGAGATGGATATCAAAAGGAGGACATACACAGAATATAGATTTCAAGATATGAACAGATAAAAATACCAAAAGGCAAACATACACAGGAAACGTACATTACGAGATACGAAAGAACACACCGATGAAAAAGCGTACAAAAGCATATTTCCAGAGATAGATGGACAAACGGATCAAAAAGACGATATACACCGAATGGACAGACTTTCAGAGATGAATGGAAAAGGAGATCATTAGGCAGACCGGCACAGAGCGGATAGACTTCCTGAGTGAATGGAGAAACGGATGAGGAGGAGGGCATAAGTAGCTAAGAAACGCTTCTACAAAAGATAAGTGGACATGCAGTTCAAAACGCTGAATTCAAGAATCAATATAACTTCCCCTGAAAATTTGGACACATAGACGCAAAGATAGGCTCGTGGACTAAAAACAAGCTTCCGCAAAGAAGAATGGACCTAGGATGGACGAAGTAGATGGATTTGAGGAGCAATAGTCAAAATTGAGAGAAAACGGTAATTGATACTGATAGATCAATTAATGGAGATAACAAAATACACTGACATGCACATTGAAGACGGACTGCTAGAAGGAAGATACATTTTTAGTACACAAACTGATCCGCAGAATGATAGTTTGCTACTGAATATAAAGCATGACAAATACAATTACGTTATTCTTGTGTGACAAGTGTGACAAATATGTTATTTTAAGTGTTTTTTCCCTCTGCATTCCATCACTTCGCAAAAATCAACAATGAAAGCCTGCAGTATTTAAGGTAAAAGAAACTAATAAGTAAATACATTATATGTAGATTGGCAAAGGAGCTGAACTATGCCAGATAAAAAGTGCTTAAAACATTACCGAACCATGATTCGGTATAAGCAATGACCACAACATTAAATAACTTAATTCACTCAAATTTCGCGCTAGTTTTATTTTCGCGCATTTGATTTTCGCGCAGAAGTAAACAGCTCGAATTTTTCACGCATGCTTAGTCCAGGAAAGCAGACTGATTTATTGAAAAAACAGCCTACAAATAGGTACTCATGTGCAGTTGTGAAGATTAATAGTGAGAAAATATGATGTAAATATGTTGCAAGAGAAAAAAATCAGTTCTGTAATTTTTTTTCATGTACTCTTCGCGCAATTTAATTTTCGCGCACCCCGCCATTAATGAAAATTTTCGCGCAAATCACATTTTCGCGCACCCAACTGCGCGAAAAATAGGTATTTTCGCGCAATCAATCATTCGCGCATCGACTTGCAGCGAAAATTAATATGTGCGCGAAATTTGAGTGAATTAAGGTAAATAGGCAGACAGATTATCAGCATTATTGCAGTTGAACTGAAAATCCCAGAAAAAAATGTACAAACAGATGGGCAGCTAGACGTACATAGAGAAGATAAGCACTTCCCTAAAACTGAAGCTACAGAGGAAAGGATTGACCTAATGAAGGAAGATTGACTTACAGACAAAAGTTGAAATATTGATCATAAGGAAGACATACGGATGAAAGGTAGACTGAGAAGACAGTCCAGGGGAGGACATACACGGAGAAGATAAGATTTCCTGAGAAGAAGGGACAAGATTGTAAAAGGTAGGCTGACATAGACAAATATGATAGACCTCCGGAGAAGAATGGACAAACTGATCAAAAGGCAGACATACACAGAAAAGATAAGCAGGTCAAAAGGTACTTATACGCAGAAAGAATGAACTTCCAGAGTGAATCGAGCAAATGGATCAAAAGGGAGGACTTGCACAGATGCGTCAGGCATCCAGATAACAATCAACAAACAGACTTTGAGGAGGACATGTTCAGAAGAGATGGACTTCAAGCCAAGAATGGGCAAATTGAGCAAACAGAGTGCGTATGCAAAAAAGATGGACTCCCAGAGAAAATTGGACAAATGGACCAAAACGAGGACATACTCGGAGCAGATAAGACTCCCGGAGAGAATGGAGAAACAGATGAAGGCGAGGGCATAAGCAGTAAAGAAAAACTTCCAGAGAAGATTAGTGGACATGTAGCTCAAAATGCAGAATTCAAGAATCAATATAGACTTTGGACACTCAATTGAAAAGACAGATTCGCAGATTAAAAATAAGAAGTTTCCAGAACAAAATGACCAGCAAAAGAAAAGGTGGACTTAGAAAGAAGGATGGTCAGAGTAGATGGATTTATGCCGAGAAAACGCAAACATTGAGAGAAAAAGGGATTGACAGATCAATCGGTGAACTTAAAGAAGATATGTGGACCTGCACATCGAAGATGGACTCATAGAAAACATATGCATTTTTAGTACAAAAGAGAAGTGATCTGCAGAATGATAGTTTACTACTGAATCTAAATTATAGAATATAAAGCGTAACAAATATAGTTAGGCTATTTTACGATATGTTGTTTTCTCTCTTTTCTACCGCTTCACAAAATCAACAACAATATCATACAACATATAACGTACAAGAAACTAATAAATAAATGCATTTCATGCAGACTGGGAAAAGCAACTGAACTATGCCAGATACCTTTAAGTATATAAAACATGACCGAACCATGATACACTATAAGCAATGATTACAAAAGGCAAACAATTCAGGAAAAAAACAAACGAACTACGGACCAACTTTAAATACGTAAGCAGACAGATTGTCGAAAGTATTGCAGTCGAAATGAAAATTCAAAGCAAATGAAGTTACAGAGGATAACGTACATAGGGAAGATTGACTTGCAGACAAACATTGACATGTCGATCAAAAGGAAGGCATACATATGAAAGACAGACTTTCTGAGAAGAACAGACAAGCAGGTCCAGACGAGAACATCAACGGAGAAAATAGGCTTCATGGGAAAAAAGGACAATTGGATCAAAAGGACATAAATAGAAAAGGTAAATTTCCAGACAAAAATGGGAAAACAGATCAAAACCTCCCAACCTCACAAGTAACAATGGAGAATTCACCTTGAGGAGGACATATCTAGAAAAGATGGAATTCAAAGAATGAACAAAATTAAGCAAAAAGATATTGTCAAGAGATCAATGACCAAACAGAAAACAAACTGCGTATAATAAGAAAAGACAGACTCTCATAGACGAATGAAGAGCAGATTTAGAAAAGGGCCCCATATAGAAAAGTTTGACGTCCAGAGAAGTAAGGACAAACGGGTCAAAAGATCGAGGGATGAATGGACAAAGGATCAAAGACTTCCAGAGCACAAGGGACAAACAGATCTAGAGGAGGACATACACAAAAAAGCTTCTTCCAGAAAACAATGGGCAAACCGATCAAAAGGAGGACATACAATGAAAATTTTGACGTCCAGAGAAGAAAGGACAAACGAACAAAATGGAGGACATACGCAGAAATGATATATCTCAAAACCAGGGCAGACAAACTAATCAAGGGTAGGACATTCACAACAAGACAGACTTGGAGAAAATGCAAGAGAATGCATGGAGAATGTGCAAACGAATCAAAAAGACGATACTAACAGCATAAGACATTTCTAGAGACGAATAGTGCTCTAGAGAAGAAAGGATATGTGGACCTGGAGGAGGACATAGAAAGAAGAAGAATGGACAAGCACATCATGAGGACGAGATAGCCACAGACGATCGACCCCCAGAAAAGAATAGACAAGCAGATCACCAGAAGGACATACAAAGATAAGATAGACTTCTAAAGAACAATGCACAAACGGAAAGAACAGTGCACAAACAGAACATGAGGAAGACATGCGCAGAAAAGACAGCAAGATGTCCAGAGAAGAAAGAGCAACTGGATCAAGAGCAGTACATGCACCATGATGAAATACTTGCCGAGAAGAATTAATAAGCGACTAGACAAAGATATGAACAAAAAGAGATATGCTTCCATAAGAAGAATAGACAAACCGATTAAATGTAGGATAAACACAGAAAACATGGATTTAGAGAAGAATCCATGAACGGATTAAAAGGAGGATATGTGTAAACAAAGTAGTCTTCCAGAGAAGAACCGATAAGGGGATCCAGAGGAAGAGATAGACAGAATATTAAAATTCCAGAGAAGATTAGAAAACGCATTAAACAGACTCACACAGACGGATCACACGGAAGAAACACACTCAGAAGATAGGATTCTAGGGATGAATGGAGAAACAGATCATCGAGAAGGCATACAAGAGCAGTCCACATAATCTTCAATACAGGTTCGGTATGTCTACAGTGACAAGATTTTTTTACAGGGCAGCATATTTGTATATATACGAAGGAAGGATTGGACAATGATTTAGGACGGACGAATATGCACCTACATATACATTCACCCCCAACCTATGGGTATCTTTTTACTACAAAAGATTTTCGTTATCGTTATCGTTATCATATGCAGAGATGATGGAATTTCACAGAAGAATGAGCAAACGGATTAACAGAAGGACATGCACAGAGCAGACACTTCTTATGAAGAAAGGAGCGACCGATCATGAGGGCATAAACCGAAAATGTAGATTTCCAGAGAAGAATGGACGAAACGATTAAAAGGTACACATAATCAGAAAAGATACACCTCAAGAGAGAATGGAAAAACCGATCAAAAGGAGGACATACACAGAAAAGATAGCCTTTAAAAGAAGGATAAAGAAACGAATCAAGATCAGGTTAAAAGCTGAAGGCAGAGAAGTATAGGCAAACGGATCAAAAGGCAGACATCAACAGAAAGAAGTGACTACTGAAGAAGTATTTGCAAACGGATCAAATGGTAGACGTACACAGAATATATCGACTCCTAGAAAAAATGCAGAATGGCATTAAGAGGAACACATAAACAGCAAAGAAACATTTCTGGAGCAGATTACTGGACATGTCACATAAAAAAAAGAATTCAGGAATCAATATAGATACCCCTGAACATTTGCACACAGATGAAAATGTAAATTGGCGGGGTAAAAAAGTTCCAGAATGAAAGGACGCAGATGAGAAGATGGACTTCTAGAGAAGGATACATTTGCAGCGGAAAGTTAAACATCAAGAGAGAAAGGAGTTGATAGGTGAGCTGAAGAAAAACACGTGTACCTGAACATTAAAAAAAGATGGACTGATGGAAGTAAGATGCATTTTTAGTACGCAAGAAAAGCGACCTAGAAGAATGGTGGTTTGCCACTGAATATAAACTATTATGTATAGTAGTACTGTTACAACACAATGTGCTTTTTCTCTCTCTATTCCACCACCTCGCAATATCAACACTGAAACCATGCAGTATATAACGCAAAATAAAATCATAAATAAATACGTTATGTGTAGCCTGGCAAAGCCTAAGTACGCCAGATACTAAAGAACATAAAATATTGCTGAACAATGATACAGTAAAAACTGCTCACACGGCAAGATTTCAGGAAAAAAACTTACAGACTATGTTTAAATAAATAAAAAAAAAATAGTGGCCGCAGAGTAAAGATTGACAAACAGACAAACATTGACATATGGATGAAACAGAGCACATTCAGGGAAAGAAAGACATCCTGAGAAGAATAAACAATTAGATCCGAAGGAGGACATACACAAAATAAACTTCCGGAGAAGAATAAGCAATTGGATCGAAAGGCGGACGTATTCAAGAAAGATAAAATTCCGGAGAAGAATGAGCAAACAGATCAAAAGCGAAACATACACAGAAAAGATGGACTTCCAGATAAGCATGGACAAACTCAGTAAAAAGAGTGCGTACACTGAAAAGATTGAGAAAATAGATAAAAAAGGAGGACATACACAAAAAATATGGATCTCAAGATATAAAAGGATTAAAAAAGATCAAAAGGCAAGCGTACACAGGAAATGTAGATTACCAGATGTGAAAGGACATACAGATGAAAAAGAGTACATAGACAGAAAAGATGGACTTCCAGATAGAGATGGACAAACGGATCAAAAAGACGGTTACGCAGAATAGACAGACCTTCAGAGATGAATGGAAAAGGAAATCATTAGGCAGACCTGCACAGAGAAGATAGAAATCCTGAGTGAATGGAGAAACGGATCAAGATGAGGGCACAAATAGCAATGAAACACTTCTAGAGAAGATTAGTGGACATGACGCTCAAACACAGCATTCAAGAATCAATATAGACGTACTAAGAGAACTTGGACTGACAGATGATCAGACAAACGTACTAACTAAAAGTAAATTCCCAGAATGAAATGACCAGCGCAAGTAAAGGTCGATTTACAAAGAAGGATGGACGAAGCAGATGGATTTGCAGAGAAAACATTAACCTGAAAAGAAAAAGGGATTGACAGATCAATCGATAAATTTAAAGAAAATACATGGACCTGCACATAGAAGAAGGACTCATAAAAGAAAGATGCATTTTTAGTGCACAAGAAAAATAATCTGCAGAGTGATAATTTGCTACTGAATATGGAGTATAAACATATTTATGTTTTTTTTTAAGATATGTTTTTTTTTTTTTTCTATTCCACTGCTGCACAAAATCAACAATAAAACTATACTGTATATGACGTCAGAGAAACAAGTTCCAGAATTAGTGGACTCCCACAAACTTAGCTGAGATTTTCGATCAAAGAAAAAAACAAGACATAAGCCATCAGATTGACACCAAAAATGGCAAACGCTGATGACGCGATTTTGAAATATTTTGAAAAAGATCTGAAAAGAGCCATTATCGACATAAATTGCCAGCCACAAACTGACCAACATGTTCCCAAGATATATGTCAACGCTCACAACATAAGCTATGTTGTCTGTAAGATCCACGATAAAAATGGCAATAAAATGGATGAATAGTTTTTGACACAAACCCTAAAAATAGCCATTCGGACGTAAATTATCACCAGCAAGCCTAACCAGATTTTCTCAAAACATAGCACATGGTTCATGATATACGCAAAGTTGCACCTAAGAATCGCACCAAAAATGGCACAAAAACTGGATGAACCATTTGTAACATTTTGAAAAAACCCTGCTAATAGCCAGTTTCTGACATAAATTACCACCTGCAACCCCACCAAACTTTTCAGCAGACATGGCACATGGATTACAACATACGCAGAGTTGCCCATAGAATCACAACAAAAATGACAAGAAAATGATGACCCGTTCATAACGTGTTTGGAAAAAAACCTGAAAATCAACAGTTTGGACTATATTGCCACCTGCAAACCAAACAAGATTTTCCGGAGACATGGCACATGATTCATAATGTGTGTAGAGTTGCCCCTACTATTTACCCCACAAAATGACAAAATCAAATAAACCGTTTTGGACATATTGGGAAAAAGCCATGAAAATTGCCATTTTCGGCCGTAAATTGCCACCCGCAAGACTAATGAAATTTTCCAGAGACATGACACATGATTCATAGTATGCGTAGAGTTGCTCCTATGAACCGCACCAAAAATGATATAAATTGGATAAATCGCTTTTGACATATTCAGAAAAAACTCTGAAAATCACAATTTGGATGTAAATTGCCACCTGCAAGCCGGACAAGAGTTTTCCCGTATATGACGCATGGTCCATAACATACCTACTATTTCCTTCGAAGCTTCCCACCTAAAATTTTCAAAAAGGTTATGAATGGATCTTGAAATATGTTGGAAAAACACACCCGCAAGCCAAACAATAGATTTTTCTGAAAATTTCGGCAGCATCACTTTTCTTCGATTATGATAGCCACCTTCGTGCCAAATTTTAGACAAATCAATTGAGCGGTTATCCAGGAAAATGCATTGGTGACAAATGGAAGGAAGACAATTTGAGTCCGAAAAAATGGTTTGGCAGACCAAATGATGAACAACGATATTGATCCAAAGGAGAACATATGCAGAAAAGACAGATTTCTACACAAGCAATGCACAAGAGGATCTAGAGGAAGACATAAACAAAAAGATAGACTCAGAGAGACGAATGGGCAAACGGATCAAAAATACAAAATTAGAAACAAAGAAAACACTGTACCTACAGATGGACAGGCCGATTTACATAGAGACAATAAAGACATCTGGGAAAGTGACCTAACAGAGGTAAAGTAGATCCACAGAGTACATTTTGTCTTGCAGACAAACATGGACTTATGGATGAAACAAAGAACATGCAGAGGAAACATACAGACTTTCTGAGAAAACTGGACGGCAGGGTCTAGGTGGGTGACACACACACACAGGAAAGTGATGTCCAGAGAAGAAAGGACAAATTAACCAAAAGGAGGACATACACAGAAAGGATAGACTTCAAAAGAAGAGTAGACAAACAAATCAAGAGTACACCACTCATAAAAAGATAGACTCGGAGAGAAGAATGGGCTAACAAGTCAAAAGGAAGACATCAAAAGCGAAGAAACACATCCAGGGAACATTAGTGGACAGCAGCTCAAACACAGCAATTCAAGAACCAACCCCACCAACATAGACTTACCCAGAATATTTGGACACTCAGACAAAAATATAGACACACAGAGCAAAAATTTTCACACAGAGTAAAAATTTCCAGAATGAATTGGCAAGCAGAACAAAAGATCGACATCCTAAAAGGGATAGATGGAGCAGATGAATTTACAGCGGAGAGTTAAACAGAAAAAGAAAAAGGGATTGACAGATCAGTTGACAGACTCAAAGAAAAGACGTGGACCAATCCATTGCAGATCAGCGCAAAAAAGAAAGATGCATTTTTAGTACACAATTAAAGTAATCTGCAGAATAATAATTTGCAACTGAATATAGAGCAATAAATATAACTGTGTTATGACACAACATGGTTTTCCCCCTCTCCATTGCACAACGTCACAAAATCAACCATGAAGCCATGCAGCATATAACTTGAAAGAAAAGCATAAACAAATCCATAATATACAGACTGGTAAAATAACTGAAACACACCGGATACCAAAGTATATAAAGCCTGGTTCCCATTGAGGTGTAAGCCTTGGCTTGGCTTGGGCTTGTCAGGTAGATAAGCCTTGCGATGCAGTGGGAACTGGAATCGTTGGCTACTTTTGATTGACAGCTAGCGGTGCAATGCTTGTCGGTCAGAATGAAAAATGTTTCACTATTTAACGACCAGGCTTGTCAAATTTGATTGTTTTCTTAAGTACTCGGTGCTGTTCTTAAGAACAATCAGCCCACTTGAACCACATTTACACTGTGTTGGAAGGAACTATACTAATCCCCAATGACTGCTCCACTGCTCCACTTCCACTATTTCACAGAACGCCCACTTGGTAAACCAAATTTACAGCTAAGAAGCAAACGCCAATCAAAGAGCAAATGACAACACTTGTCCTGCAATGGGAACCGCCTCGACCTAGCCAAGCCAAGTCTTGTCAACTAGCCAAGCTAAGCCTTACTTGGGACCCAGGCTTAACTAACGTTGCCGCAGCTTGACAGTATAAGCAACAAACAATAATTATCAACAGCAATTTCTGAGGACAGAACTATGAGCAAACAACACACATAAACAGATAGCAATAGGCATTCCAATCAAAGCAACAATCCAAAATTAGTAACAGAGAAAACTGCATCTACAGATGGACAAGAAGAGTCACAGAGACAATAAAGATTATCAAAAAAAAAAAGAACTTGTAGAGGCACAGGTAGACATACAGAACAAAGATTGACTTGGAGACAAACATGGACATATGCATGAGAACGAACACATATAGAGGAAAGAAAGACTTTCTGAGAAGAAGAAACAAGCACATCTAACAGGAGGACAGACACAGGAAGAATGAACTAACGATTCAAAAGGACGAAAGGCACAGAAAAGATAGACTTCAAGAGAGAAATGGACGAACGGACTAAAAGGAGGCCATGAACAGAATAGTTTTGCTGCCAGAGAGGTATTTTCAAATGGATCAAAATCGATATAAGCACAGAAAACATAGACTTGCAGAGAACACAGAGAAATGGATTAAGTAAAAGATATAATCAGCGAAGAACCACTTCTAGCGAAAGCTAAGGACATGCAGCTTGAAAGGCAGAACTCAAGAATCAATGCAGAGTACTCATGAAAATTTGAAAACACAGATAAACTAAAAACTCGCAGAGTAAAAACAATTTCCATAATAAAATGACCTGAAAAAGAGAAGATCGTCTTCAAAGAAAGGATGGATGTAGTACGTGGACTTGCAGAGAAACATTCAACACAAAGAGAGAAAGGGATTGACAGATGTCAATGGACTCAAAGAAAAAGACGTGGATCGACAGATTACAGACGGGCTCATAGACAAAAGATGCAAAGCAACTGAACTACATCAGGTACCAAAGCATATAAAATATTCCTGAACCATAATGCATAACCTAAAAGCTATGATTACACAGGGGAACATATATTATCTGAATAAAGAACTACATTTATTAAAAAAGTATAAACAGATTAGTATTGCAATCGCACATAGACTTCCAGAAGAAAATAGATAATCTGATCAAAAGGAGGACATATCCAGAAAACAAAAAACTTCCACAGAACGTACAAATCCATTAACCCTTCCCGTGCCGATCCCGACTATAGTCGGGATGGCATGGGGAGGGGATTAAATTGAACTGGGACCCCTAGATGGACACCTAGGAGCGTCGCGACCTATGGTTCCAGTTAGAACCCGAACCGACAAAGTTAACCCCTTCAAAAACTATC
>JAOBRC010283127.1:0-21315 GCA_027575255.1 Scolionema suvaense
GCGCTACGCTTGCGGCAGGTGGCTTCTCACTACCAATTTATGACTGACTTCTTCAATCATCCTGGATCCGCCCCTGCAAACTGACCATCTCCCAACAAACGGATATAAAAGAATTGTACGCAGTGTTGAAGAATGTATTCTGCTCATTGCAAATGACGTAGGAAGGGTACAAAAGTCGTACCGAGCCTCGCGAGTCTCATCAGCTGGGGATCTTGAGGGAGGGGTGTTGCAAGCAAAGTTTTGCATTTTTGGTACACCCAGGACTGGAATTTACCTAGGAACGAGGCTTTAGGTGGCTAGCGATAGCTATAGAATAAGACTAGCTAAGTTTTAGTATAATTAAAGCTCCAGAAAATCTAAAGTACAGCGGTTTACCTGAATTGTTCAGTTCACATAGAAAATGAAGCTATTTTAGTTTGATTCTATCTAGTATTCGTAGCTAGATGCATACTTTGTCCCCGCTACACATCTCACAGGCTTCTCCTCAGATCTTCTTCAGTTTGATGCAGAACCATCACACATTGTCAGCCCCATGATCACATGACACCACCCCGGGTGAAGATAATTACAAATAAAATGGGCACAAAAAGATGCGCAAGAGAATTCTGCTAACACTTGCCAAGTTTTTCGGTAAAAGTATAAACCCTTCAAACGTGGTCAAAGTTTCGACACTACGGGGGAGAATATTCCCAGGGACATCAAGTGGATACTTTCACGGGAATCTTACATTTCGTAGCACCGTATTGTTTTGTGCTAATAAAAGCAAATGACCGAAACAAAGTAAAGCGTTATACCTTCCTCTGATCTGCGCAATGTGCGGATCCATAAGATCTGACATTCGATGAACAGTGACGCACATGAAACGTACAAATAAACAGAACACTCCTCCAGATATCGAACTGAAAAATCAAGAAGAATACTAATGGAACAAGTTATATTACATATAACATTCCTGCAGTAACATAACCTAATTAATGATCTGATTTTCAGCCTAGACCTAATCAAATGAAACAAAAACATGTCTACCATCAGTTACTTTTCTTTCAACAAGTCCATGGAGCTCCTCCCAAACCACTTATTTCAGAAGTTAGGAGTTTTCTTATGCTAATCATCAGCTTTTCATCATATTAAAGGTGACGATTGTAGGTACATGCAAGTCCTGTTTTACACGCTAAGCTGAGCCGAGCCGAGCCGAGCCGAGCCGAGCCGAGCGCATCTCAATGAAATGGGATCGGCTTGCCTGAGACGGCCCTATAAAATGGTGCTGAGCCGAATCGACAGCAGGATCGGCAGAGCCAAACCTGGCGGTTCACAAGCTGCTAAGATCGGCTAGGCTCGGCTCGAGACCAGCGACTAAAACCATAAACCGTGCCTTGCGGAACTGAAGCATGCACAGTGATGAAGCATGCATAGCCATTCTTTTTCAACCCGACGCGGCAACAGGAGACTACCACGAAAAGAAAACGTTCTGGATCTTTATTGCATAATGAGTTCAGAATGTAATTAATTGCTCCCTGGCGCACATAAAGTTTACTTAAAACGCAAGTCAGAATATTGCGCCTGCAAAAGGCAAAGTACATTTGGAACTGATTTCGTTGTTGGCTAGCTGTCAACAATGAAACAATATTGCTGCTCGTACAGGTTTTGCAGTAGTGTGCTCAGACGCCATTTTGAATGTTTTTCGTGAAGCTCAAAAATTTCCACTGCGCATAAGGATATGTTCCTCAGAGTGATCCGAGTCCAACTTGTATCAAACAATGCCGAGCCGGGCTGATCCTGGAGTGACAATAGTTTGGTTTGGCTCGCCGCAGTGCATAAAAAGGGCATAAGTCTAAGAAGCGTATTATACACCAACAATTAAAACTCTTGCAATGAACTATGGAGCAGATGCAGTAACATCATGAACCTGTAATGGGTGAAGCCATGACTCTGTTTGGTAGCGAAATGCATGTTTCATACGTGTGCCAAAGAGTAGACTGAGAAAATGTTAGCTCAAAGAGGAACATCATGAGGCATCTGATGAAACATAGTTGAAGATGGCACTCAAATTTATGAGCAATCATGAATGCTATTAGGCTGCTGCAGCCGAAGAACATCCCTTTTCCATTTCTAGAAAATCCCATATGTTCAATCAGTACTGTTCGTAGAGCGAGAGCTGCTTAAAGAATAAAAGTTATTGACCAGTTTGCTTGTTATTATCTCAACTCCGTTAACGTCTCTTTTGTGGCCAGCACTGATCCTAATTTGAAATTGCTTCCATCATGAGGGATTGAATGTGCAGTTTTTATATGCTAAAGTACATGGCATTTCTCCAGATTTCTTCAGAGAGACGCGACAACGCAATAATGATGCAAGAGAGAGGATTGAGAGAACATTACGATGGAAAGGAAAAGTTTGAAGTTTCTTCCAATACAAGAATCATCCATTCTAAAGACGGTGAAAACACCAACAACTTTCAATGCAACAAGTGAGAGATATAAAGAAAACACGTTTTGTTTGTGCATGTTTCATGTTGTATCCATGTCATTGAAAATTAATGCTGCTACAGTAGGTCGGTTTGTTGATGTTTGTCAACGTAGTTAAATGTCTAGCAATTGTTGACGTTGGACACAATATCGCACTTTCATCATTGGCTTGCAACAAACTTAAGAACAGCAGCATTCCACTATGCATGTTTCCTTAATCAAACAGTGTTCTTTCAAGAACAGCTCCAAGGCAAGTCAGTCGTTTCCATTATAAATCGTCAGAAATATTCAATTGTTAGTTCATATATTTCTGCTGAACTGAGCACTCTGGAACAAACTGCTGCTGGTATGTCTGTTCAAGTGAAAACAGATTTCCATTTACTTCTCGACTTTCACTTATTCTGCCATGAAAATATTGTGTTTTAGTGACTTTATCTCCAAAAAGAACGCGTTCCCTACTACAGGATTCAAATAAACGGTTTTGCAACTAAACCCTTCCTTATAAAAGATGCTTTATATTTTGCTTGAGAATTTCTTACTTTTCGTGAATCTGATCTGTATGCAGCAGGTCAACAGGTTGTGAATCTGACCTGTATGCAGCAGGTCAACAGGTCTTCCAAAACTACATATACCTGGGATATAACTGGGATATAACTCTGTCTTGAGAGCACAATGTACTCGTGTACCAGACTTTTTGCTCACTGTGTGCGCAAACGCCTGCGCAAGAGGCACAGACATTTCCCAACTTTTCCTCAAATTATATGGACCATCTTTTCCAAGGAACTTTTTAGGGCTCCATTGCTTGGTCTGGATGGGGTGGACATTTTTGGCTCTAAAAGTAAAATTTGAGCAGTATTGTGTCTATATCTTGGTGAATCTAGGGGTGGCACACTACAGGAACGATGAAGTTTGGCCTGCAAAATATAAAACGGATCACACCATGGAGTAATTTAGGGCCAATTTTGGGGTTTTCTATTGTTTATTCCTACAAAGTCTTAACATCATTTTTGGAGACGTCACAGCCTGCAGGCTGCTCTGTGATGTTGTTACTTTTTATAACACTATACTACATTCCGTTATAAAATTATGATAAGTTTCAAGGCTACAGTCTTGTCCGATCTGGATTTGTTTAACACAAAATAAGAAATTTTTAACTTTATTTACAAAAATGGCCCATCTTCATTAATTTTGATGATGTCATTGCCCACAGGTGGCAATTTCGACAAAACTTTAGCTCTACATTGTTCATTGCATGCTGATCTGTAGTTCCTCAAAGTTCTATGCTCACAGGCTCTTACAATCGGTTTTTATCCAGAAGCCACCACAAGGCACCGGGGTTTTAAGCCTCCTAAAAAGCCCGGGATAGTTGGAGCTGAAGATCTCCATGGGTAGGAGAGCGTAGGTTTTTAACTTGGGTGGCAACACCATGGCTTGGATCCAAAATTTTTGTTTTTGAATCAATGCTACTCCGAACAGGTACTGCAGAAGACGTAATAGGCTTTTATAAGATGCTCCGAGAGTTGATGTGAAAGATAGTAATTTGAGAAGCACATGGGTACTACGCAGCAATATTATCACACAAAAAATTTGATTCCAAAATGTTGCCCGTAAATTGTGACATAAGCAACAACTTCTTCCCATGAATATTTTCTTCTTGACAGTATAAATATGGAAACACATGCAAAATATAATGCAAATACCTATCACTGGTTTGGGTTGAGGAGCAGGATATGCAGGCATTAGCAAGTGAACTGGACGTCCACCTAAAAATAATATTAGGAAAGTTTTCATCATTCATACATGAATTTCTCATTTTCATGCAGAAGGCAGACATGTACTTGTCCTCAAACAAGGGGAACTAAATCAGAGCTGACTTTCAGGCAAAAGGTTAAATTTGATATATACCTAAATCTTCCTACAAAGTGATGTTGACCAATTAATGATATATAAAATATATTTCCTATACTTGCCATTCGTCCAACAGACAGTCCAGCAGAAAAAAATGACGATACCCTTACTTTCAACCAGTACATAAGTATCATTACTTACATATTATTTATTGACAGTCACCAGTCCATTAGGTGATTCCTTGACATCTCATCTGCCTATCTTAGCGGCGATTACGTCCATAGCATCATCTGGTGTACTGAGAGAGCCTTAAAAACTATAGAGCAACGAACAATATCATCCATCGCCGTGAGCTACTTTACTAAAATACTCCCTATCCCTCTACACAAGCACAAGCTGATGACACATTAGAAGCATCAATTGTTGCTCAACCTGAACAATGTAGATAAGAATAGATATGGTTGCACTTACTCCTCAACTAAATAGTCATTCATGTTTCCTTTCTTCGTGCTTGACAGGTCATTCTAAAACGTAACCAGATTTGTTTCAATAAGAAACAAGGCAAATTTTAATACTCTATGTAAAGAGGCAATTATCTACAAGACAAAAAGGTTTCACAAAGCAATACAAAATTGTTGCAGCTGATGTGACCTTGTCCTTATACGTTGCAATTTATAATCATCAGTCACCTTTGCAACTCTCATCACTTTCTGAGAAGATGCTTTGATCTTCATTTTTCTTCATTTTAGAAGATCATTTAGATAAGAGTAAATCAGTTGTAATCAATGGACAAAGTAAAGTTCATGCACAAGAATTAGTTCTCTTCAAAAATAAGGCAACTTGTCAGAACGTATCAGTGAGAAGCTAGCCACATAGCCTGCTGCAAATAAAGCCGAATTTCCGCTTGAGCGAACATTGCGGCAAAGCAAAGCTTTCGCAGCAGCAAAAACATTGTATGGAATGGAAATATTTTAATGGTCTAGTATGTGCTCTCAAGTAGTAGTTGGAGTAGTACAAGTTGTGAAATAGACATACAGCCTCCTGCAAGCTCCAGTTACTGTTGAAGTTCTCTTCTTCAGATGCCCTCTTATGGTTTTTGATGCAATGGCATCAAACTTGTTGGCTGTACAAATCATTATACGATAGATCACTTCAAAAGTTCTTTCTGATAGTGAAAAGTGAAAAGTGCTGAGTGAAAGTCTACTTTTGAGGTGGCTGCGCTATGCAATCTAAAGCAGAATCTGCACTGTGCGCGTAAAAAGATTTAGACTTTGGTTAACGTTAGTCGAGTTTTTTGCCATGAAACAAGCTGCAGTGCGGCTAACACCTATTAGGATGTATAGCAGCTATCTAATTGGAGATAAGCAAATTAGAACTCGCCTGTTGCATGCAGAAGTATACACCAGCCATTATCAGCAAATGCAATTGGACAAGGGTTGCATCAGTAAACCTGTCAAGTGTGCATTTGATCGAGAGCAAGTAAGCAGACGAGGAGTCACATCAACAGTGAGTGGCAGCAGTGACAAAATCAATAAAGTGCAAAGAGGGTCTGATTAGCTCACAATTTCATTGAATCTCTAGTAATGAAGAGAAGATCTAGAGCTAAAAACTTATACTTGAGCATAGTTTGAAGTAGCTTGGGTAATAGCCAACCTACAAGCAATTTAACTGACGAGAAGAAGACTTTCTGGCTGTATCACCTCAGAAATCCGATATACCAAATACTGGACTGCCCTACATATATATCGCCGAATTCCAGGGATTAGTAGTACTCAAAATGGGGCTTGAACAAGGAAACTATAGAAATACTGTGGTAATCAATCTTCTGCTTATCATCATCTGATCACGCCATAAAGCACAAGTTCAATAAAAGCGAATCAAAACTAATTATTACCCTTTGTGCTTTAATGGCAGTCAGCATGACAGACAATTCGCAATAAAAAATGAGCCTCCAATTTGAATGGGCAAGTAATACCACTGTCTAGACCACACTTATATATTCACACAAAACGAAACCCTGCATTGTCTTGTGAAATGTCTTGGTGATTCGTTTCAATGATGGTAGTTCTGTCACGATGTGTTACGTAAACGGCGATCATGTGGGTGGTCTTTGACTTCTATAGTGGACGTTTTGAGAGCAGGTTCACAATTTCATTCTTGTTTAACAACAACATGGTCATTCAGATTTATCAACATCTCCACAGTTGTTTGGGTTTGGGAGCTTGTTGTAGAGGTGGTTACCGCAAAGGCTCAATTCCCAACTTGCCGGCAAGAGAGTATGTACAAAGATTGGAAAAGTAGATACAGGATAATTATTATTAATTAGCAATTATCACATGCACCCAAACCCTTTGCCGATGAACAGAAGATTACTTAACTGCAGTCTCAGACACCCAATCAGCGACGAAAGCTTAAATATTACATTCTCGTAGATTGCACACCTGAGAGATTTTGGAATGATTGTTTTGGAGACCTTAAAGCAATATACTGGTCTAAAATTACTTTTTGGGAGGCAATAGAGCTTTCAAAAACATAACTGTAGCTTTTTATTTCATGAAAAAAGCTGTTGTAGTTCCAGAGATATCTGACTTCAAAGTTCTGGGAAAATTTTGGCTTGCAACCATTTTGCTTCTCAATAGTAATTATGCATGACGTATGGTCAGATCAAGTGGAATTATCGCATGTCACTTGTTAAATTGCTGTGCATTGAACAGATCTGTGAATCTAAATTTTGGCTAGTCTCAAAGAGGGGTGTAATATGTTGCTCATAGCATTAAGAGGAATCCATAAGGTTTAGTAACTAAAGAACATCATAGACCTTGGAAACGGTCTTATATGACGTACACTGATGAGCAAAATCGAGAATCAGAAGAACAGTGAAAAATATCAAACTTTAAAGTGACATTGCAGAAGAACCACTGAAGCTTTTTCGTTCAAATAAAAACCAGCGTTCATGTTTTTCCAAGATCGATCACCAAGTGGAATATGGTTTTAGAGTGGTATATTGCTTTAAAGGCGCAATTCCTTATGTGTCGTCCTGATATACTATCAGAACTGCTATTAAAACACACACATCTTGAGAAACAAATGAAAACGAAAGAATAATAGAATCAACACTCACAAGTTTCTTGCTAAATGTATCCCAAACAATATGTAATGGACTAACACTTGGGCTCCACAATCTTGTTAACGAGAGGCAAGATTCAATGGCTCTGAGTAGAATGGTTGAGTTTTCCTGAATAGAAAACATAACGTGTCCGAACAGAAACAAGCATAACGCATAATGAAGTACAACTCAACATCACACAGCAGCAGGATTCATCAAATGTGCCAATCAGTCAAAATCTCATACAAATCCACCACATATGAATCAAAGTAAATCAACACTGCATGCCGTTAGGCTTATTAATGATCAACACAAGTTTTTTCTTTTTTGGGGGAGTGGGGGGTGGGGGTGGGGAGGGGCATTTCCACTGCCCCCTAGTTTTGTAATTTTGACCACATTTTAATGCCTGATGCTTTCCCAGTGACACTTTGCTAGTGTGAACTGCATTCTTTAGCCCATCTGTTAGCACAATTTGTTCGTCACCAGTGGGGTGCCACAAGACCATTTTCCGACACAGGGTCACATATTTATCGGCATAGCTGAGTAAATCTTCAAATCGAATATACTGACCTGAAGAGATCTAATCTCTACAAACTTTTTTTCTATAAGCATCAGGTAATTTCAGCTCAACCTGAAGCATGCTTATATTTTTCGTGGTTTCAGGGTCTATTTATGATTACCATTATGCTTAATTTATGGAAATTTTACATCATGAGAAAGTAGTTCCTTTGATAAAGAATGATGAACATCGATATCAAAGCAGCAATTAGAAAACATGTTGAAAAGGTCTTGTAAGTGCTACAGCAAAAAAGAGCATTTGTAAAACTAGAATGAATAATGTCCTCTTGAAATAAAAATGAGTAAGTACTGGTGAACCTTATTTCAAGCCTGAAAGTATGCATAAAACGTGCTTAATTTTTTCGAAAATCCGAGCCTCAATATGCTTATAAGCTTTATTCTTGCAAAAAAAGGTGTGGCTAATTAAGCTCTTAAATTTTGCAATATTTTTAATGGCTGCAAATCACTGCCTACAATGAAATGTCAGAGAGATTCAAGTAGCATACCTAAAGAAACTACAAAACATCACAGTGGAATGACAATTGAAACAAAAAACCCATTTCAATCGCTGAGTACAACTGCTACCACAGAAGTCTAAAATTAGTCAATAAAAATGACAGTCTGCAAAATGGAACCAGCTTTAGCCATAAAAAAAGGAATTCCTAGTGAATCAAAACATGCGAAAGGACTATTTATCTTTCTATTGCACACTAGAACATCTGATCATGAGTAGATCTATGCATGTATGTATTGTGAGGAAGCAGAACCTGTACAAGCTATTCAGTAGATAAGCAGTTCAGTGAATACCCCAAATCATGGCAGCTGAAGTGCCAATAATTTTGCCTTAAAAACTGACACACAGCCAGCCATCTGTCAACCAAAAAAACTTCATGAACCAGAAACATGTACAGAATATGTGAAGGATACTCATGGTTTTCAAAATGACTTCATTAGTGGTCATCACTTCCCCAAAAATAAAATTGTGCACCTCATTTTTTTTGTTATAAACGTCAACTGACAGTTAGGTAGGCAGTATCTTAAGGTTTGCTGCCAACTCCAAAATTTTCTTTACGATAAGGATACACAAATAATCATAACATGAAACAAGACCCTATCCTCACTTAAACAAGCCAAGTAAAGTCTTCCATAAAGTAGTTGGTCACGAATTATTCCTGGGCTGCATGATATGCACATATGCTTTCAGCATAATATAGTTGACACATCAGCTAAGCACTCAACGACTATCAATAGTAGAACTTTACAATGTTGATATGAGCAAAATACCTTTGCAACAGAAATCTTCAGCAACTCTTGCACAAGAATCCAGTTACCAGGAACAAAGCTCTACGATAAGGAAAAATAACAGATGGAACAATATGGTAAAATTGGATACCACATTAATCCTGTATCCTGTATTTCATTAGACGTGGTTGCGTGAATGTCGAGATTTGCATTTGGCAGTAAATTTGGATTGACATTGAAATTTGGATTGGCTTCTAATTCTAGGGACAGGCTTGAAATTGTACGACTGTCGTAAAATACAACCAAGACAATCCGTAGTTCTTGAGAACGGTGCCAGAACGGGTACTACGACTGGTTGCAGTTATCTGATTCAAGCTAGAACTTATTTCTCTTCGAAAATTTTTTTAATCCAAGCAAATAGGTCTAGAAACAGCTTCTGACAGCAACAACACAAATTAAGTATATAATACACACAAACGTAACTCAGAATCAGTCAGAAAGGAAAAAAAAAACAAGAACAATAATTTGGGCCCATACGTAATACCTCCCAATAACGTTTAGCGGCTACCTGCGGCTGTCCAAAATGACACAAACAAAGGAAAGTTCCCCTCCAAAAACGGCCACTCAAGTATCTCTTCTGCTTTTTTAATAAAATACTTGATGTTCATGCAAAACTTAGTGCTAAAGCATACATTCTATTCTTAGAGACTGACTACTTTGCATACAAAATGCTTGATTTCGCTCATACTTTCAAGAATTATCCTTTTAGTGTGTCTTCAATTATGTAAAGCAATCAAAACTTTGGTAACGCTATCAAGACCTTTTTTTAACAAACCTCTGTATAGTGGCCGCCTTACAATAACCTTGGCTGTAAAATTGGCAGCTATTAGTGGTTCGATTGTATTGACAACTCCTATCCAGCAGACATAGACCACAACATCCAGAAGTAAATTTCCTACCCAGAAGAAAAAATCTTTGGCATTCCAAAAGCGTACATGATACATGAAAAAAATAAAGACCAGAGAACATGTTCAAATAGATGTCTGCGCATAGAACTTGTCAACCAAATTCTGTGAACACAGCAACAAATAATTATACACAAAAGCGGTGAAGTCATACTAACCTGAGGTATAGACAATTTCTCACCATCCTCATTCATCAAGTAAAGTTCAGCAAGGTATGGTAGCGACCACCACGAAAACAGTAAGGGATGTGTCCAGGCCATTTTTGGAACTAGAAACAGAAGATGAATAGCCAAAATACACAATCAGATATAACAGTCTTGCACTACTGCAGAGAGAGCTAATTGTCAACATATTGTGGGTGGAGCACAGTTTGCACAACATATTGTGGGTGGAGCACAGTTTGCACAACATATTGTGGGTGGAGCACAGTTTGCACAACATATTGTAGGTGGAGCACAGTTTGCACGACATATTGTGGGTGGAGTACAGTTTGCACAACATACTGTGGGTGGAGCACAGTTTGCATTTACTGTGCTATGCATCATCTAATTGAAACACAGACCATACATCATACTTCTAGTCCTACTAGTGATAGAACGAACAACGGTTCACACACAAATCTTGCATTCAGAATAATGTTTATTATTGTGAATCCTTGACTGTAATACAGGGTCATAATTACTTGTTTCTCTTCTTCATGAAAAGTAACCATTTCATAACTTCCGCTGTTGTTAGCATTGTCATGATTTCTGCTTCAACATGCACATGCCTGAATCCAACTAATTGCTGTTCCATGCAGCACATGCTCATATCAGTTAACTCAAGTGCTAATCCTACCTTGTAAAGTAAGGCAGCCGGGCATAAAAGATACTGTTCCAGTCCAACACAAGAATTCCAAATTAAATAAAAGTCATGAAAGCAGAAGTTAAAGTATTTCTTCCAATTCTGCACAAAATGCGCTACAACAGATTATTGCAGACCAAAAAAGAGAAGCACAGAGACATGCAGAACTTACAATGACGTTCAGGTTCTTCAAGAGCAGTTGCATCACATATTGGCCCAAGGCTGCTGGCTATATGATGCCAAAAGCTCTACAATAAAGCCAAGATAAACACCAAAACATGATTACTAGGTAGGCAACCTCACAAAGGGGGACAGCAGAGATCAAAATAATTTGGGATAGATTTGGCTTACAGATATTATCGATACACATATATCGGCAGTTTTTGGCAGTCCGTCATTTTCAGCAGAGTGACAATAAAAGCAAAATATTTAAAAAATGGAAACCTAACACAAGCTACACATCTTTAATGTAAATACTACCGGGAGGAAAGCATGCTTGATGACACAAATTAGAGATATTATTCAAATTTTAGCATGCTTCGACATCTGGTACAAGATGAACTTTCTCAAGAACAGGTGACATACACTACCCACGGCCAATGACTCCAAACTTCACTTTGAATCAAATAGGGAGCATTTTTTGATGTCTGCTACTGAAGTGGCAATAAGCAGCCATGCTTTTTACTGTCAATGGTATATACAGTATTTACCATTCAAAAAAGCAACCACGGCCGGCCACTAACTGTGCTGCTATGCAAATGGTATACTTAAGAAAGTTGGTTTTTATAAGCTGAAATCTTCTGTCTATTTGCAATCAACCCTGTACCCAGACTGAACATACAAACTACATTGTCATTCACTGTCCAAACTACATCCACCAGACTGGCAAGATTGCTTTCGGCAGGGTTCTTATGCCTACATTTTCCTTGTTTTCTTGTAAACATACCAGCAAAAATGTATTCCAAAGACATTTTAGTACGCAATCTTCCAAAACTTCACTTTTCTGTTAACGAACATTCCTTCTGCTCAGTCCTTTTCCAACCTGCTTTGATTTGAGAACTCCCGATCACAAATACTAGCTAACATAACTATCATAATGACACAAGGCGGGTATGAACTGATTTCCTCACTATGCAGAATAATATGTTTTCTAGTGAATGCTGCATCACTGTTGAAAATCTGCCGACAGCAGCCGAAAACTGCAGAAAGGTACACTTTTGTAATTTACACTATATAGATGCTTTTGGAAAAGTTTTACTTGAAAATATTTTTGTAGTGACTTAAAACATGTTATACGGGCCCAACACTCAGACCTACCCAGGTGGCGGGATATCATGCAGTCACAACAAAATGCTGGCACATGAATGTGTAACTGAAATTAAAATAAAAAATATGAAAGAAAATAAGCAAACAATAAAATAAATAAAAAAAAACAAAAAACACAGACAATTAAACTACTTGGGACGATCAGCCTGAACAAAGAAGTAAGTACACTGGCTGCTGTTAGAAATACTAGACACACCTGTCTTGACAACCGCCACATTGTTAAACATAAGCCAGCAGCCAGTCTTGGGAAATCGGATGAGTGCCCAGCAATGGCCATTGGAATGCTAAGTGCACGAGTGGTAAGTAATGGCCACAAGATCAAATGTACGGGCAACTGATACGTCTTCATCAACACTCACTTGTACTCGTAGAGGAGGTAATCCAGACGAGAGAGAGAGAGCACGTGTGATGTGTCTTTGCAGATGGTGCCAGCAATTACCTTAGATCTGATGACCTGCAAAACAAAACCCTTTCCCACCCCAATGAAGGATGTTCCCCCAGTGCTGGTGTGGAACCTCTTCCAAAGAAGGCGCAGTACCAAGCACTGGCACCAGACAGAGATTCAGTTTGTAAAAGCAATTCGACAGAAAACATCAATAGAACAGCTGAAGGAAAGTGCTGCAATGTCAGAACCTTACTCAGATGTTGATGCAGTCTGGCATATGTCACATGTTACACGGACATACACGGCCACTCCCAATATAGCATCAGCAGTCGTAAGAGGAACCTTCCAATTCACTCAGGACAAATTGAAGAACTTCAGCAGCATCTTGCTTGCGATCAACTTCGCAACAGGAATTAGAAACTTGTCAGGATTGGTAGTAGCTGACTTTCTCAACATCAAGGACAAATTCAATGCTAGAGCCTTGGCAAACGGTGGCAGAACAGATGTCTCAGAGACAAGATAGCAGGTTAGAAGATCCAATGCAGTCAATGCCTGCAAGATTGCATTTGCATTGCACACAATTCCTTTGTTTGCAAAGCCAGGTCTACGAGCACTGCTTTTCTCAACATTAAGGGCAACCCAGATAAAAAACGAAGCCTCCATCGAGATGATTTTCTTTCTACGATGCCAACTAAAATTCAAGCCCATACACATAAGAAATTCCAGCTCATACAAAATAATAATACACATGCAGCACAACTGTATAGAAAATCACTCTTAGCAACAAATCCAGCACAGCACGTAGAAAAATAAAAAAAACTAGCCATGGACGATGTGAAATCTGTTACCTCACATTCCGCTTTACTATTCATATAGTCAGTCAACATTCTCACAACAGTCCAACATTCCATGAAGCATTGACAGGGAAAGTAACGAGATGTAGAGGCTGACTCGGCATTCTAAAACACAGAAATGTATAAGCTAAATACCGTAATTTCCGGCGTATAAGCCGCACCACACATAAGCCGCACATGCCCCAAATCTGTCTCAAAACAGCGCGATGTGATCACATAAGCCGCACCGGTAGATAAGCCACACCTTTTTTGGCATATGCGGCTTATCTGCCGGTGCAGCATATGTGCAGGTGCGGCTTATCTACCACTTTCTGGCAATCGTATTTTAGTTCAAATGACTTTCTAGAGATCATATTTTATGTAGTTCATACGGCTTTCTATGGTATTTCTTTTTAGTTCAAACGGCTTTTTAGTGATCATATTTTTTAGTTCAAGCGGCTTTTTTAGCGATCGTATTTTTTTGTTCAAATATAAGTACAATACAATGCAAAAGTCGCGTAGCTCTGGTAAAGGAAACACGGGCCTCCGTGGCTATGACCTAGTTTCCTTATACGCCGGAAATTACGGTACACTGTGACAATTCCTATATTAATATGCACACATCAATATGTGAAACACACCACAAAGCCAGGCTTATAAATGAGAGTTCCAGACGGCCAGTGTTTTATCCAAGCATGTTTCCACACTGTTTAACAGAGGGGAAAAACCCAATCTTAATTAAGTTTCAAAAACTGAATCTGGCGGAGAAAATTGCACTCCCAGTCCCACCAAAAAAATTACCACAGAGATGAATATTCTAGGATGAGCAAACGAATTCCCTTGACCTGAATATCATAATGCCATCAATTTGAGGTGGCAAACTCAATTCAATTCCTGGTAGCGATAGCAGGGCCTAAAAAAACAACAAAATGAAACCGAAACTTGTGTTGGCAAGATTGATATGCGCAATATAATTATTATGAAGTATCTGTTCTGGAAAAGTTCAAACGCAACAGAAACGCTATTTATGTCTTAAGTTTTTATGCATCCAGTGCCATGAGGCAGGCTGGTATATCTTCTCACATGCCTAGGATCATGACTGGCTGTGTAGGATGGCGGAACAACTGTGTATATCTGAAGATTGCTGAGTTAGAGAATATCGGTCAGTGACACACGGCGATACATTTTGATATAGAAGTGACTTACGTGTCCCACAGAAACGTGAAGCAAGTGTGAATAAAAGAATCTAAGATCAGCATTTTCAAACCCTTATAATGCACTAAATGGTAATCACATAAATGTATGCCTCGAAATGACATGGCTTTCGGGGCTCTGCCCTGGTTTCGGCAAGTGCCACTCACAGCACCCTCTAGACCCCCCAGCAAATGAACTCAGGTTCCCTTTGCTCCACTGCCTCGATGAGCCCAAAACTCAGTTCAACAAAAAACAGAGTAGAACTTAGGTGCTTAGATAAAACCCTGAGATGGCGGGTGATCTATGCTCTCCTGATGGGACCTTGAGGTAAGTGCTGACGAAAGCTGTCCTATGACATAGCTTTGTATTCTATGAAACTAGGAAGGATATTTATCACCGGCCTAGTGAAGAATAGGGCAGTGCCGAGGGTGAGTGATCCCTTGCGTCTTAGTGATAAGCCTGAATAGCTGTCAAGGAGACTTTCAAAATTCTATTTTAAGGTTGGGATCCCTACAACTAAGTTGCCGCAACTCAGTTGCAGACTTTGAACTATTTGACAGGAGAGTGGTATAGCTCTTCTCCTGATAAATCGAGATGAGTGATCATACCCATAGTAGTAGGAGTAAGGCTTTTATGTGGATTCTAGGCGAGTGATGACAGCTCTCCTCAAACATTTTAGGAGAGTGGGGAGGCGAGGAAGAGCAATCGCTCATCTCTCCTTTCAAACCCTGCAGTTGTACAACGTCATACAACTCATCACAGCATGTTGCAACCAGGATACAACCTGTACCAACCCCTGCACCCGTCCACTAATCACCACTAATCACCACGCCTGATTGGACGACAGATTAGTGCAACATTTTTGAAATCATAACAGTTCTGATTTCTTGTGAGTTGAAGGTGCTTATGAGCCTGGCTACATAGATAAATACCGCTGCCACAATATGCTTAATTAACAGAGTGCTTCCAGTCGCCTGAACAGTCATCGGCAGTGTCGAAAGATGTGTTTATTCCTCATGATAATTTGAGTTTAAGGTCAAACCAAAGCTGGCTAGAATTTACACGAACATATGACGAAGGTTTTTGAGCAGAATCTTGTACATCTAGCATTGTTGATGTTTGTGAGAGCTAAAAAAACTAGGTTATGTGAACACAGAAAACCTTGTGATGAGATGCAAGCTGCATTATTAGGGGCTACACAATAGTTTACAACTGATTGCACAACCAAGTTGCAGAATAAGGTTGTAGTTTATCTCGAACTGCAGCATATTCCACTGTTGATAGGCCACCTTGTCAAATGTAATACTGTACCTCCCGGTTCATAAGCCGCTTTGTGTACAAGCCGCAACCCATTATATAGAAACTGGCTGGTGTATAAGCCACATCATTGCATCAGGCTTGTAAAACAAATGCAACTTCCTACTAGTTGAAGCATTCCTATTTTCGGAAGACAGTCAAGAGTGACAGCCCACAGTCAATGTTTTCCGTTCCCCATTAAATCTCATGATTACTCCCAATTTTCATGCCAAAACATTAATGCATTAGCCACACCTCTAGGTAAGCCGCACCTCTTGGCTTATGCCCTGGGAGGTACACTAAGCCTTCTCTCAATTGGGGTTTTATTTACCATAGATTAGAGCCCCAAACCATGTGTTCTGGATACAAGGCCACCTTCCGTGCGCCATAGAGCGTCACCTGTTGAACATGAGAGGTCGAAGATGAGACCTTTTTTGTAGAACAGACAATTCTGCATTGATGGACACAAAGTCAATTGCTCTACCTACTGTGGTTCATGAGCAATGGCCTTTTAAACTTGAAACAACAAAAATTGCCAGGTTATTTTTTCAGGCATTGCGGAATCTAAAGGTTAACTCAGACAGATACTGTTCAAACAGAGTGTACATTATATGTTGGTATTGATTTATGGTTGATGGTAACCAAACCGGGGTTAAATTAATTTGATATATGGTGATAATTATAGCTTTTGTTTAATTAAGACCCTCACTTCATGCTTCGTCTAGGCTCTTTGCATCATAGCCCAATTTGCTGTCCAACTTGTTTTCCACGCTCTATTGTTAACTAATTATGCACACAATGTGGAAGCAAGTGCGTTTCCATGATTTATAGAGTGGCAGCAAATTGGAAACAGGTATGTTCATAGAATGCGCTGACTCATAATAAAAAAATATCTGGATGGTAAATTGCTGGCTGATGCAAAGACCCTACATAATGTTTTAAATCATGAAGTCTTGAACCAAAGGTTGGTGATAATGGAAAGACATAACAAGAAAGGTGAAAAAATGAAATTAATTTGATGTGATTGCAACATAGTTCTATGCATGTTTTCCATGAATGACAGATGATCATGACAGAGACTTTTTAAAGATCACAGCTTTGAAGCATAATTCTATTCTTCTCCCTGAATGATTGATTACCTACCCACAGAGTAGGGTTTGATCCTAAGGGTTGAAGAAGGTGTGTGCATCTCCCAGCCAGCAACACTACCAGCGCTCTGATTCAAGAATTCATTTTATTATTTTCTACAAAGTGCATCACAGAAGCCTTTGCTGAATCGGGGTCCTTGATACTTCGTTAGAGCTCAATATCCATTATACGTGTGGTAAATTCTTAATAGGTGATGATTTAATAGTTGAAATAACAGATTTGTTATTTTCCAGGCAGCTTGGTATTAGAGCATCTGACTTCAGAAACTAGAATACCCATTTCTACCCCCATTTTCGAGCTTTACAATTCAACACTCCTACATATATAACCAGTCAGGTAGTAACATGACAGGGCAAGTTGAATACAAAACTCACACCATCAACCTTAATTGATTACTTACAGTATTGTACATGGAGTTTGAGACAGTTAACATATCACGAATTAGCCTTCTGCAGCTCCAATTGAATTCCTTTCGTAATTGGCTTCCAGCTATGTTCACAAAATTTGATTCTGAAATGAACCATTATGATTGCATAAACAACACAAACCTGTGCAGAGAGAATAATTAAATCTCAAATCTCAAGCATGGTGCAAATGAAAGGCGACAGTTCATATAGATACACATTGCAAATCTACATGCATTGACAGCTAGCTTCAGTCATTTCATCTGCTCATAAGATAAGAGCTTGTACTATGTGAGATGCCAGTCAACTACCATGAAAGCGTAACCCACAAATCATTGAGATAAACACCAGAAGTGCACCTGCTTGATCCTAACTGGTATGCATACAATCTCTTGGCGAGGTAGAATCAATAGCAAGGGGTGCATGCTTACTTTATTTGCCACTTACCGGTTCTGTTAATGCTTCTTATCAAGTATCTGAAACACCTCCAGTTCTCTCTGATCATGTGCGCTTTCTTTTCCCGTGATTCCTTTAGCATAGTGTCTCTACTCCTACCTCTTTGTTTCTTTCTATTTGTTTGGCTTAATAGGCATAATTTTTTGTGACATTGGTGACATGTTAATATGCTTCCGTACAATGGAGTGCACCAGCAATGCAAATAAAATACAGATACAATGCTAAGAAACTGCTTTTCACTAGCTGCTCAAAGTGGTGGCTAGAGCAAAACCATCATTCAAATCTGCGTTTTACTTTTATGTGCCTGTTATCAGGACTTATTAAAATCAATCAATGCTTTCAGATTTTTTCCTTCAACAGTGCATATGATGTGTATAATGCAAAACATAACTTTTAGTGTGATGGCTAACATTTACACACTTTCATGAAGGTTCTTCCTTGTGGGAAAAAGGACTGGTAAAAATGAGAAGTCGACAATTTTTTCGTGGGGAGGTAGGTCTACCAGGGGGTAAAAATTTTTCCTTATTAAAGGAGTTCACCACTAAAAAACAACATTCAGCAGTATGAAAGACAATTACAAGGTATACTGATTGTCCTTTATTAGAGAGGCCAAACTTCAGCGGTTCTTGCTGAAAGCTTAATCAAAGTTCTATACATTCCTACTGCTCACAACCTGGTAGCTATGACGTCATGCCTGAAAATCTCTAAGGAATGTGGTTTCCTTAGCAACCGAAAACTTCAGCAAATATTTTAAATGTAGAATGCAACATATTACCCCTCCATGGTAAATAAAACAAAAATCAGCTCTCAACAGTGCCTTTTCTTTTAGTAATCCAGGTAGGAAAATGAATTAATTTTCAGCTTTCATGTATGACATCATGCATAATTAACTCCATGATGCATCTCCTACAACTTTGAAGAACTATATCTCAAGAACGACATGGGCTTTTGAAGTGGAATAAAGACCATTTTTTGCAGTTTTTCAAGGTCCACACGTATGTCTTCATCCACTTTTAAGTAGTGAACTCCTTTAAGTGAGTGGTTCAAAAGGTCTATTTATACAAAACGGGATTTCATCAATAGTGCGCAGTGGCATAACTTTTGTTCTATTACAAACGCACAAACATGCACATCAAAAATGTGGTAAACAAAGAGATAGAAATGAAGCATTGATGAAATGATGAAATGAAACGAGCATTAAAATTTGTACTACATGCAACCGGACTATTTTAAAAGTCACTACCTACACCCTAAGTTAAGAGCTGAAACAATACAATTGCTCCCAAACTATACTCAGTTTTGTCAGTCAGGAGTATTGATGCATACTAAATCAGCCATACTTCCATCAATGTGAGAGTCAAATGAATGTAGCCCAAACAAACACCACAATAATCCAACAGCCTTGCCTGCTGCATACATTCAATAAAGTTTGACTAAGTTTGCTATTATTTTACTTCCGAATGAGATGAACTGAAATATGTTTTGGTTGATCTGGCTAAAGAACTGTTATGTCGCAGGAATGATATTTATTTATGAGACCAAAAGTTGAGATCTCATCCAAAGAGAGCGTTAATAGAAGGGGGCGCCAGCTTAAAGCAATATACCGGTCTAAAATGATTTTTGGTCTTGTAATAGAGCTTTTTATTTCATGAAAAAAGATGTTGTAGTTCCAGAGACATCTGTTTT
Source organism: Scolionema suvaense (assembly GCA_027575255.1). Lineage (NCBI taxonomy): Eukaryota > Metazoa > Cnidaria > Hydrozoa > Limnomedusae > Olindiidae > Scolionema > Scolionema suvaense. Next base: position 19,757 of record JAOBRC010283127.1, read on the forward strand.
CAAAGTTATGGAAGAATTTTGACATGCTACCATTTTGCTTCTCACAGTAGTTATGCATGACGCATGGTCAGACCAAATGGAACTATCTCATCTTACTAGTTGAATTGCTACTCATTGAACAGATGTGTGAATCTAAATTTTGCTTAGCTTCAAAGAGGGATCTACTGTGTTGCTCATAGCACGAAGAGAAATGCATCTAAGGTTCAGCTACTAAGGAACACCATAGACCTTAGATACGGTCTTATATGACGTCACTGATGAGCAAAATTGAGAATCATGGGAATAGTAAAAAAAATCAAACCACTGAAGCTTTTTCGCTCGAATAAAAACTAGTGTTCACGTTTTTGCAAGATCTACCACCATGAGGAATATGGTTTTAGAGCGGTATATTGCTTTAAGAAAATTCAGGAAGAAACAATACAAAGGAGCCCAAAGGCATGAGGGCAAACACAGTGCAGAGAGAAGCAGTTTTTTTGGCACCTTTTGCAGGCATGAAGCATGAGACATAAACGAATATAAATCACAAAATAATGACAATCTATGGACTTGTAAACATGTTCTGGTTTCTTCTGTATACCTAATGAGAAGTACAGCTAGCTTTGTGCAGCAAAACAATAGCAGTGAAAAGGAAACACAGAAGCTTGTATAGATACAGAACCGGCTTCCACTCTCTGTATAAAACATAAAAGCATTATAACAGAAAAGCAGCGAAACACACTGAGCAAGACATTACCTTTAAGATCCAGGCATATCTTTCCAACAACACAAAGACGGATCACTTGAATATCAAGATGCATATGTACACACTCTCTTATACTTTTGCTCTGGGGTGCTACAGAACCAGGTAAATCGATGTTGAGTAGCCATGGCGATAGGGAGAGCTGAGAAAGATATCCTATGCTCTTAAGCAGGGCAGAAAACTCATTCAAAATCGTTTTTACATCTTCTTCCTCCAAGTTTCCAGGTCTAAGAAAACAATACAGTGTACATGGAGAAACAAATAGCAGTCAAATAGCAATATGCAAGAGACGAGCAGATGCTAATAATCCTCACTACCATAATAACTACTCATATTTACATAGAAGAATAGCAAGAAACAAATTTGTGACACATTCAATACAGAAGCCTCAAAGAAAGTCAAGATTCACCAGTTAATATCAATAATGAAATGAAATTTGAGATCAGTTAATCTTTCAAGCTAAGCCAATCACTATTGAAGCATTGACAAATAGTGGGGCAGAGGTGGAGCTGATTTCTAGTGATGTCTGCAGATAAGTTATGCCAAGTTAGATGAGATAGTGAAGACTAGAGCCCAAGCACCAGTAGCTCACTTAGTGGAGCATGGACCCATTGTCCTGGCTCACCTGACTGTGCAGCAACCAAACTACCTTCCTTTCATCAGTAATTGCACAATAGAGCTTCACTAAGCCATTATATTGCCACTGATCAACATGGGTGCAACAATGCAAATCATGAATCAGGAACACTGGAATTCACCAAGAATGCACTCATGCTCTTCATAAACCATTCAAGGGGTTTCATTCATCCCCTTGGTAGCT
>JAOBRC010283128.1:0-13689 GCA_027575255.1 Scolionema suvaense
ATTGGTACAAAGTATCTGTAGTGAAGCTGCGGCATTGGTACAAAGTATCTGTAGTGAAGCCGCGGCATTGGTACAAAGTATCTGTAGTGAAGCCACAGCATTGGTACAAAGTATCTGTAGTGAAGCTGTGGCATTGGTACAAAGTATCTGTAGTGAAGCCACGGCATTGGTACAAAGTATCTGTTATGAACTGCTTTTCGAGAGCGACAGTTGTAGAAAGAAATAGAGGCCTGTCAAGCTGCTCTTGCTAATCCTTTGCGCAACCTCTGAATTTTCTGCTCAATATTTTAGATCAGCCCCCTGGTAGCATCTATGGCTGGCCATACGCGTCTGTTGTCCTGGTAAAATCGGGTGGAAAAGACTAAGGATGAGAGACTGAATACAGAAGGTTTGGTAAAAAATCAAGCTCAGAGCTGCTGTGAGCCTAAGGTCACAACAATAAGTTAATGACATCTAAGAGGACTGCTTGGCTAGGAGCTTGCAAGGCGAGCTAATATTTTTCTACGGTCAAGCCTGGATGCGAATTAGATAGATGACGTGGTTGGTTGGTTTTGAAGCTGAAGCCAGCTCTGCTTGGCAGGCGTAGAAGTCTTTGGTGCATTGCTGGACAGCTGTGCGTCGCCCCCATGAAGAGGAAAGCTGATAATACAGTGGCAGGTCACAACCCAATGTATATAAAGGCTCGAAGTTTGCTACCAGCAGTTACTACACATGTCACAGCTTTCTCGGTGGGTAATGACAGTATGACGGATTTCTCAGGGGGCAATGGCAGTGTGGCGGATTTGCATGTGTCACAGCTTTCTCAGTGGGTAATGACAGTGTGACGGATTTGCAAGCGTATGGAGTCTTTCTTCCAACTACTTAGATCCTGACAGCTCAGGTGGCTGGTTTCCCATGATCGACTCAAAGCATTTGTCTCGGGTTACTGAACTATGTTTACACCGCTAAGATTGACTGCAACTCCCACTTCAGAATCAAGCTATTCCCTTCTCACTGTTTTCGAATAGGTCTAGAGTCCAGATCTGCTGCACCGAAGTACGGCTTCACTGAGTACACTCACTATATTTGGTTATCTTCAGAGAGCGAGCCCCCCTTGAGTACAGTTTCGCTCTCACCCAAACTTCGACTGTCAAGCTGTCACCACCCAAATCCACCAGCGCCATGAGTACTACATTCCTTGAGATCCACGTTAAGTCTTGCAAAAAAATGAGCGTTATGTCAGTGGCCCTCATCTTAGAGACTCTTCAGCAGAAGATTGAGCCATCAGGCTAAGTCACTTTCTCACTCCTCATAGAGATGCGTCTGGGGCCACCACGGGCAGGTATCTTCTGTTGACCCCAGATAGAAGACGTATTCCCAGTACACTCCGAAATGGACTGCTCATTACATTTCAGCCTGTTGTGTCATGCCTAGGTTAATTATGGTATGTTGTTCCTAAATTAGCCATCCGACAAGGAAATGGGAGATACTTGTTAGAGTTGTAATTTGACTGTGATCTGATTTAGCACTTTTGGTTCGTACAGAGGTAAAGTGTTACAGATATAGATACCCTGGTTGGCTGTTGAAGGCTAAAAGTTGATACAACAGGGTTAGACAGCTCATGGATCGGCACCTTTTTACTAGATAGCTGTTTTTCTGAATTTTTGCATATAGATGAAAATCGATTGTCAATTGTATGTGTTCATTAAGTTGCAGTTTGTTTGTTTGTGCATTGAAAAACTGACACTTAGCTTGTATGTCTCTGCTTGTGTTCAAAAGTGGGAGGTCATTTTAATTGCATATTAATGTTTGTTGCTTTCTTTAAAATTTGTGTGTGATCTTTTAATGCAATGAAGTGCAATGAACCATTTTTTATGCCTTGGAAGCCCTTAGTTGGACCTTGGCATGGCATTTTGTTTTCAAAAAAATTACCCTTTTCATGTTTGGGATTAAACCGTATGAAGTATTGAAAAATAAACAAAACTGCAGTTCATTGATTTGCTGCATTTTGCGACACAAGAAGGTCATTTGTTCAGTTTGTAGAAGTCCACCAATTCTTGTTCTCATGTCTAAACTGTAAATCCTTGTTTTTGCCATGATTCTTTAATCTCCAAGCCCTTACTTGTGTATCAAAAATTTATCATAATATTACCATGGTTATATCTTGCTGCTTTAGATTTATGAAGCACCCAAGCCAAAATGGACTCAGTTGTCAAACCGACGATTACAGAATTGGGGTGAGATGTGCTCTACTTAATTCTCACTTCTTAGTTGGCTGTCAAAAAAAAATTTCGCTGCAAGTTGTTAGTAGTAATTTGTGCGGCCTGTTTTACGACCAAAAATGGTCATTAATGGCAATTTTGCAGGTTTCTCTAAGATGGAGAACTCTTCATCAGTTTTTGTCATTTTTTTGTGTGAATCCTTAGGAAAACTGTCCGCATGTTATGAACCATCTGCCATGCCTGAAGAATATCTTGTTTGGCTTGTTAGTGGCAATGTATGTCCAAAAATGCCTATTTTTAAGGTTATTTCCAAATACTGTAAAATTATCTGAAAGAGTGCTCTGGCTTAAAGGAGCACACCCCTCAAGTAAAAAGGGAGTTTACAAACATTCTGTAATGATTTCTAAATTAAAAGATTACTAGTGCGTACTTTGCATTTTTTGTAATGAATGCCTCGGCTTGAATGAACACCTCCCTCAGTGAGCCTCCCTTCTGAAAAGTAGAAAATTCATTCAGATCATTCAGATAATTCCAGTATTTCAAAAGCGGGTTATCCATTATTGTCATTATTGGCATGAATGTCAGAGGCAACTCTGTGCATATCGTGAACCATGTGTCATGTCTGGGGGAAATCCTCGTTAGGCTTGCAGGTGACTCTTTACGTCTGAAAATGGCTATTTTCAGGGTTTCTTCCATAAACCAGTTTCTCTACTTTTTGATCTTTTTGGAGTGAATCTTACTGGCAACATAACCTATGTTATGACCCGTGCGTCTTATCTTGAAAATATCTTGTTCGATTTCTGGTGGCAATTTCTGTTCACTATTTTCTGGGACTTGTTTCAAATCATTTCAAGAACGCTTCCATAGTTTTTTGCAATTTTTGATATGAATCTTAGGGGAAGTATTAGCTAAGGTAATGAGTAATGAGACGTATTTGGAAAAAACTCTGGTTAGACTTGAGCGTGGCTATTTTTACAATAAAAAATGACTTTTTAGACTCCCGCTTTAGCGGAAGAGTCCTGTAAAATGAGGTATATCCGTCCGCCCGTCCATCACCAACGCATTTTCTGGGATAACCGCTCAATGAATTTTTCTGAAATTTGGTGTGAAGGTGACAATCCGTAAATGAGGAAAGGTGATGGAGCCAGAATCTTAAAAAATTTTCATTTTTCTGGCTGGTGGCAATTTATGCCCAAAAATAGCCACTCTTAGGGTTTTTCAAAAATATTTCAAAATCCGTTCATTACTTTGTTGCGGTTTTTGGAATCAGACTATGGGACAATAGCAGTTTTGTCCCATACCTTCCTCCATGTACTTGTACTAGTAGCCTGTGATTTTTGTTACAGAGGGAATTGTTGGTTAAGCAGTGTCAGTTGCTTGTTGGATGGTATTCAAAGCTTGATTGATATACTTAAGAACCCTTCTGTGATTCATCGTTATAGGTTCCACGTTTTGTTGTGCTAATTGCACTCGAGCTCATTCAGTTCACATGTGAGTTTATAATTTTGTGAGCATTCAAAATTAGTGGCCAGTACATGTTGTGTTGGTAGGCACTTGTACTATGTCGCTCGTTATTATCAATTTTTTGTGTTTCTTTGCAGAGCTTTTTTATTCTCAACATCATTGACGTTGCAGTGACATGAATATAGCTTATGCTGAATTATGTTTACTGTGTACTCAACAAATTATTTTGAGTGGCTCTGCTTTAGCTTAGATTTATCATTGCGTGGTGGTTCAGTGGTTTGACTCTTAGCATTAATAGCATTAAGATCGGTTTATGGGGGCCAAGAAGAAATATCAATATCATGCTCAGGTTATGGTATGGAATTGTGATCTCAAATATTCTTCGCAAGAATTTCACCCACTGACTCAACATGCGTTTTAGCTGAAACAAAAGGGACTACCTGACTTACACTTTGGTGCATCTACTCTTTGGTTCTCTGCGAAAGTATCATTCACGCTCCAGCTCCCCTCAATTATTTCATGACCTAACATGAATTCGCTAGACCCTGCTTTAAAGTTGCTTCTGCAGAGGCTAAGTGGGTCCTTAAGGCGGCAGAAGAAGATATGGCATTGCGTGACTCTGACAATGTACCAAGGCTATTTCAGACCATATTTCCTGACAATGAAATCAGTAAGCATTTCACAATGAGTGGAGACAAAACATCATATATATTACAGGATGGATTGAGTCCATTGCTGCATGATTTTTGGTCGCTGCAGTGAACAAATCTAAAGAAGGGTTCACACTGAGACTACCTCAAAAGAGAATGATGGATTTGCTTTTCAGGTTCTGGGACAACGAAAAGCAATGGGTGATTACAGAATGTTTGGGATCACTGTGTTTTTGTGCGAGCAACTTCTGTAAATATTACGAGTGTGCTCTTGAGTCTACATAGGGATTCCTTGATTGTGTGTTTCTGGCCTGGTATGTGTCTGAGCGGACGGTGTCTTAGAACTTGGCTGGTGTCTTGCAGGAAGCAGGGGATGCTTACTCAAGGGCCCGCACCAGATCCCACCCATCAGTTGAATTTACCAACTTTCCTGGTGGGTCCAAGTTCTAGTGGATGCTTGTGCCTCTCAGATTTCTGTGGATACTGCGGCCATCCCGAAATGGGGAGCCCTTGTGGCTTGGAGCTTGTCTCCTTAGAAAACCTTCATCTTCAGTGATATGCTTGTCAGTTTATGCAACTGTGTATTCCATCATCTTATGGAAGAAAGTACAATCTACCTTGGAGTCGCTTGTTCAATATCTCTGCTGATGGTCCTAACATTAACAAGTCTGTTTGGAGAAATCGTGACTGACAGCAATTTGAAAGAAAAAGGATACAAGGGAATAATTGAATTTACAAGCTCTACTCTGCACACTGTGCATAATTTTTACAAAAGGCATTAATTAACTTCAGGGCTAAATGGAAAAATGGTGGACCAGCTTGCACTTGACGTACTGAATGATTTGTTCGAATTTCTATCCTTTCAGCCTGCGTGTGATGTCCGGTGCTCGCGGTTTCGATGTGCCACACCTTACTATCCACAACTACTATGAAATTTTCCTTTCCTTTCTCTTGCTCCTCATGTTATTCACGGTTTATTATCAGCTCTTATTACTCTTTCTGTCGCAGATTTCAAAGGTACTATCTGGAAGGCGCATGCAAAACATTTAGATTGTAAGCAGAAAGAAACCGAAGAGAAGCAATGTATTCAGGAAGAGGGCCGAGTACAAAAGAATCAGATGGCAGCAGACGAATGTAACTGAAGCACCAAAACTGAAGAGTAAGATATTAGAGAAAAAGGAGGAAAAACTACAGAAAGATGATGAGGAGTTAGATAAGAAAGACAATGTTGCCAATGACATGGTTTCCGTTAGGGTTGCCAGGGAACTGTTAGAAGTTGCCAAAAGGAAGCTTGATAGGGTTGCTGAAAGGAGAAGTCAATAAACAAAGAAAAGGTCCAAAATTGGTACTAGGAAAACCCTGCTTTCTACTTGCTGACGACGCAAAGTGCCAAAGAAGCTAAAACGTAAATCTGTATTACGTTGATTTATTGGTAAAGATGAGTACGTCGTCTGTATGACTTTTTTAAAAATTTTCAACAAATAAGGACCGTTCTGCCTGATTACTAATTACTGCCTGCGTCACATGTGTTGGGTTGTGGAACTGCATCTCTTTTGGATATTGAGTTATCATTATCGTTCTTTGCAGTGAATCCATGTGGATATGAGATTATTCTTTCAATGTGCTACCTACTTTGAGAACTTTAACAGGAGTATGTTACATGTCTATTCTGCTTATTTCTCATCATAAGGAGACAGTTTGTCATTTTTCGTCATTTTTTAGTCTAGAAATTTCATTTTTTTGCATTTTTTTGCATGATTTATGTCATTTTATCTTCATTTTTTTGTGGTGAAGCTTGCTGGACAGCCTGAAATATGTCAAAACGTTTTCATAGGATAATTGTTTTTTTTTTGGTGTGAATATTTGGGGCAACTCTGCACATGTTATGAACTATGTGCCATGACTCCGGAAAATCTTGTTTGGCTTGCAGGTGGCAATTTGTGTCCAATGGCTATTTTGGTTTTTTTTTTTCAAACACGGCATTAACGGTTGATTCACTTTTTGGCACTTTTGGTGTGATTCTTTGGGGCAACTCTGCATAATATGTTGTGAACCATGTGCCATGTCTGGGGAAAATCTCGTTAAGGTTACGCTTGGGGGTGGTGATGTACGCCCGAAAGTGGCTATTTTCAGGGTTTTTTCTTAATATGTCAAAAGTAACTCATCCATATTTTCTCATTTTTTGGGTGGATCTGAGGGGCGGCTTACTCTATGCTGTGATCCATGCCTTATATCTTGGGAATATGTTGTTCAGCATGCGGGTTGCAATTTATGGCAATATTTGCTATTTTTAGGGGTTTTTCATAGTATTTCAAGAACTTCATCAGTTGTTTGTTATCTGCGGTGTGAATCTTATGGCCTATGTCTTATTTTTTTCTTTGATCTTAGACAAAAATTCTCAATTAAGTTTGCGAGAGTCCACTAATTATGTTACTTTTCTGTTAACTCCTGGTGTCAATCTTAGGGGAAACTCTGCAAATCTTATGAACCTTGTGCCATATCTGAAGGAAATCTGGTTCTGCTTTGCTTTGGCAATTTACGTTCGAACTGGTTATTTTCAAGGGGTTTTTTCAGAACGTTTCAAGAACAATGTATTAGATTTTTGTAAATTTTGGTGTGACTTTTAGGGGAAACTCTGCGAATGTTATGAACCATGCGTCATATCCAGAAAACAATATGCAGTTCTGCTTGCAGATGACAATTTGTCTTCGAACATGTCTATTTTTAGGAGTTGTTCCAAATATTTTTGGAGCCGTTCATTAGATTTTTTGGCTATTTTGGGTGTGCATCTTTGGGGAAGCACTACGTTTGTTATGAACCATACGTCATTCGTAAGGAAAATCTAGTTGGGCTTGTGGGTGGCTATTTACGTTGAAAGTGGCTATTTTCAGGGATTTTTTAAATCTTTCAAGAACAGTAGTTTCGTGTAACTTTTGATGTGAGTCTTAGAGGCAGCAGCTGTTATGTTTTGACCATATCTGGGGAAACTTTTGATGTCCTTGCTGGTGGCAAATAACACCTAAAACTGACCATCATTTGGGATTTTTCGAAATCTTTTACTTTGTTAGCTGAAGGGTTAACACTACACGCTTTTTTATATAAGCAACATAATTTTTTGTCTGAGGCTCGGTGTTGCTAAAGTTTTCCTCTTTTGCGGACTCGATCGTTGCTTAGCTGTTGCTTGTTGACCGTACAGTGGCTTGGTCATAATTTGAGCAATGGAGGTGTTTATTTTAATAGTCGAGTTTCGGACTTCTCTTGATGTAATTCTGCTGGTGTTTGTTGGTTAAAAGTTACTTGCAGCACAGAATGAGAAAACGTAGCTTGCTGAAGTCGGTTGCTGCTCTTCTCTCCACGCGAAGCTGCGGAGAAATTACTGAATCCCTACCCGTCTCAATCTTTAGGGATTTCGCGCTAACTCAGCAGCTTCGCGTGGAGAGAAGAACTGAAACCGACTTCAGCAATTTAACATGCCTCCACATCAGCATCCGAATTCAGAGTGATTGCTGTTATGAAAATGTTCTTTAATTGTAGATTCGTTATCTGCTCATCGCTTCACTATCACTCAGTGCTAGGTTTTACTGAGTGATAGTGAAGAGATGAGCAGATAACGAATCTACAATTCGAGAAGACCTTCACTTCGTCAACCGAATTCAACGAAAATGTTCTTCTTCCGCATCACAACGGTCTTTTTTTCTCTTCTACATCTTTATTTTTTGGCCTTGTTCAGGCTGGGGTGTTGATTACTAAACGTTGCTTATAAAAAAAAGCGTGTACTTATGTTTCTGTTACTCTCGGCGTGTTAGCTGCTATGCTATTGGCAAACGTATGATCAGATATGACTGGGAAACATTTTCCCAGTCTGAAGATTTTTAAAATTTTTTGTCTCTGATTTGGTCGGAGTCACTGTGAAGAACCTGTTTATCGGGCGTCCTCAACTTCGGTTTACTTCTTATGGTGGGTTTCTCACAGAAGCGGCAAAGCAGGAAAGTTTGCTAATAGCTTATTCCAAAGAATGGAAATGCACATAAGATTTTAATGCGGAACCTACAAAAGTTGGTCCCTTCTTCTAGAGTCAATGTTATTTGCCCAACCCTGTTGAGAGAAACCATCGTTAGTTCTGTGTTCTATTGGGAATAGCACTCGTCACTGTACCCGTGCTGTCTATGGTTCCAATATGGTGTATTATTTTGTAATGTTGAATATCTTCTTCTCTTTTTTTAATTTAGGTGGCTTACCTCATCCAAAAGTAAGTCGTCTAAATATTACTACCTACCTGTTGTTATGGAGTGGGAATTTTCCCGTGTATTTATAAATTTTCCTTCACTTTACGAGTATGATATTTTTCTGCTGTTCTGCTGGTGGTTAATTGTAAGATTGTGATGCATCCAAGATCGCTACCAGGACTTGCATAAATGGAGGGTGATTGACAATTCAGAAATTTCCATATCTGAAATGCTTGATTTCTGTTTCACGAGTTTTCCAAAGGTGTGCTTGTCGTGGATTCTGCCGAAGATAATTCCTTACTGACCTTCGGAAAGTGAGGTTCTTCTATGATTTGTTCTCGGGCGAATAATTATCGTATGATTTGTGTTACTAGAACTATTTTACCTGTGAGTAAAGTATGTTGAAAGATATTGAAGTGTTTTTAATTTTATTTTACAGGGTATGCTCGCTGATAAAATACCTACGGTATGTGCAGTATTGCTTTTTTAGATTTCTAATGTAAATATGTGCACAGTTTATTTTCTTTATTTCGTGCAAGTGCACATGGAATTACAGTCGAACCTCTAATAGCGGCCACCTCTCGATAACGGCCACTAACATTCAGTCCCAAATGCTCCCCGTATGTTTTCCTATGTAGAGAACCTCCGAAAAGCGCCCACCTCCCAATAACGTTTAGTGGCCACCTAGCGCCGACCCAAATGAAAAAAATAAAAGAAGTTCCTCTCTTAAAAGCGGCCACTCACATCTTTGTTTTGCTTTTTGATTAAAAAGATCTGAAGTTAGTGCTGCTAGACATTTTGTCGTCAAAAAATGATTACTTCGTACAAAAAATACTTGATTTTACTCATACTCATACTTTCAAGAAATATCCTTACTTTGTGTCCTCAATTTTTGTAATGCAATCTAAACTTCCTAACTCAAACTCTCAAAACCTCTGAATACCAGCCACCTTCCAATAACGGATACCTAAACTTGGCGGTAAAAGTGGCCGCTATTAGAGGTTCGACTGTAACAACAAAAACCTACTTCGAGGTATTTGATGCGTATCAGATGAAAGTTGCTGCGTATTATATATATTGTAGCAGTTTGAAGGGAACGCACAGTTTTCGAGAGTCATCGAAGTCATGCATCGTTTTGGCAATTTCATCGATCGACTGCAAGCTGCCTTTCTTATTCAATTCATTCAGACTTTTTCTTCATGTGTGAAGCAATATTAAGTGGGCTATATCTTCGATTTTGCTGTCAGTAGAAATTGTTTGTATGAGAGTTGTCTGGTCATTAGTTTAATAATGTGACAATGTTGGGGTTTTCAGACAACTGGTCCTATGTTTAACACTGGAAAACGCCTATACTTACTGTCTACGTTCTCTTCTTGTCGGCTTTCTTCTCATCCTTGATCTTCTCTCGTATCCACGATCTTCTTTCTTGTCCAAAAGTGATAATAATAAGAGCCCAAATTTTCACCCTCGTTATCACGTGATCTTCTCACATTTGTTTTGCAGGGAACCCGTTTGAAAGAACTACCCATCTGAAAGAACTTAAGTACTAGGAATTCTAGAAGCCAAAATTGGTTCAGAAACTCTTCCAAGGGACTGATGCTTTACTTTCTATCTCCTTCGTCAAACTAAACAGAGTTAATGCCGATAACTAGAATGCAGCTTTACGATAGAAACGTGTTCTGGTCCATATGTTGCTGGCATAGTGACTGCGTAAGGTCGTGACGAAATTTTGAACGTTTGGTAAATCTTTAATTTAGAAACTTCAAGAAACGTTTTGTAGTAAAATAGTGAAAACATTCGCAAACTTTTACGAGTAGGTCATTTGCTTCCTTTCCACTTAGAAAGAATATGTACTAGAAGTGGAGCTGTTGTTATAAACGTGCGACTATATCCTGAGCATGTTTTGCATGCATCGGAGCCCCATAATGCATGAAAAAGCAATGTTTATATGAAAAATTACTGCATAACTTGAATTTTATTGTCCTGTAAGCATTGTCGTTTGTTGACTGAACGGTTCGTTCTGAAATCAGTGTATAATTTTTCACTCTTTGCACTGTCGTGTCTGTGAGCTCCTTGTGTCTGTACGTTTACTGCCTCCATCACTTTTCAGTGGCTTGATGTATACTTGGAACGTCTGCACCAAATGGACCTGTTCGATGGGCGTCGCCCGAATCATGTTCTTGTTAATGAATACACACCTGGGCAAGGAATCATGGTCAGTTGTTTATGTTTGACAGGGTTTGTGTGAACACGTGCACTGCTTTGCATGTTTGACAGGGTTTGTGTGAACATGTGCACTGCTTTATGTTTGACAGGGTTTGTGTGAACACGTGCTCTGCTTTGCATGTTTTTTTGTTATTTTTTTTGTAAGCATCAGCTCTTTCGACTTCAACCTCGGTGTTGTTAGTATTTTTCGATTCACAGTCCTCTATTTTGCTTAGGTGTTGCTTATTCCTGTAAAGACTTTGTAACGGTACGTTACAATAGTGCTTTAATGCTACATCTCTAACATATGTTTATGTCCAGTTTTTCATCCCAGTTAAGCTAGGAACGGCCACTTTTGCAAGGGCGTGCATATTGATTTGAGCTTGCAAAAATCTACCCTGTGATATTGACCGCAATGATTAGTTTCTAAACATTTTTGGGTGTCGTTTTTAGTTCATAGTTGCTAAATTCCTTAGAATTTGTTAGCTTGCCAGCTGAATCTCAGGCACAGGGTGGCGCTAAACGTTTGCTTATCTTTTAGTGATTTTTAGCCTGGTATTGCTTATAAAAAAAAACCGTGTATTCTCACGAGTTATTTTTGACTCATCAAATGATGGTGGATGCTGGATTACTTTGACATCTTGAAAGGTCAGGTGCATTTCAATTCGCGTGTAATGTTTTCCCAGCGAGGCCCTGAAACGTTCTTCTTGATGCTTTACTAGGATTTCTTTCATTCAGTTATGTTTTCCCCAAAATTTAAATCGATTCAAATATTCCTTGACCATCATACGTAGAGGTAAATTTGATCCGATACTGAAAATGTATAAAAACTTGAGTTACTGACTTCTGCTTTGAAAAGGAACAGGAGTGCTGAGTTAGGTGCGCCATACTGTGCCAAAGGTTGGAATTGACCAGTCAAGATCGAGGGCATTTTGAACGCAGAAACGAATCTGCATGGATTGACGCTTAGTTTGTGCCTTCAACGGAAGCTGTTCAGAACTTGTGGCCTGATGAAAGTTATGAAAATAATTAAAATTTTAGGTTATTTTTCCGAGCAGTCTGCGATCTATAGGGTTATCTAACTATTAAGAACGTTTATGAGGTTTTCACAGGATTCAAATTGAGAGTTAAATAAAACATTCAGGAATTCGGCCTAAAAGTGCGTGAATAGCGCGCTTCTTTTTTTCTTGAAACCCCACATGGAAGCTTATTTTTATCTCAGGTTGCCTGCAAGTTCCTGTTTCTTTTTATAGCCCCATTTGGATGGTCCTCTGTTCTTCCCTACCATAACTACCATAACCTTGGGCTCACATACCGTGTTGGATTTCTACAGCTCTATAGAAGGTTCACAAGAAAAAGATGGAGAAAAACCGTCCTCGGAATCGACTAAGGTACATATATCATTCTATCATCGTGATGTAGTTTTTTTATGGGTAGAAATGGTTTTTTTTGTGATTTTGGCATAACTGCTTCAGACTCGCCCTTTAGCGGAAGATTCCTGCAAAATGATGTCTGTCAGTCCGTCCGTCAGTCCGTTCTTCCTTCCTTGCGTTACCAACGTAATTTCCCGGATAACCGCTCAGCGAATTTTTCTGAAATTTGGTATGAAGCTGACAATCGGTACTATTTGAGGAAAAGTGACGGAGCCGAAATTTAAAAAAAACAGCTGTGGACCGTGTGTCATATACAGGAAATCTCTCGTTCCGCTTGCAGGTGGCAATTTATATACGCCCAAAAAAGGTGTTTTTCATTGTTTTTTTTCCTAATACGTGAAACACTGTTTTCCAATTCTTGTCATTTTCGTGTGAATATTAGGGGCAATTCTATGCGTTGTTTGAACCATATGCCATGTCACCTGAAAATCTGTTTGCAAGTGGCAATTTACATCCAAATATGGTGTTTTTCACGGTTTTTTCCAAATATGTCAAAATGTTTATCCGATTCTTGTCATTTTTGGTATGCATATTTGAGAAAGCTCTGCGCATGTTGTGAACCATTTGCTATCTCTTCGGACTATCTCGTTTAGCTTGCGGGTGGCAATTTACGTCCTAAAATGGCGTTTTTCATGGTTTTTAATCCCAAGATGTCAGAAATTTTCATCTGATTCTTGTCATTTTTGCTTTGAACGTTGGGCAATGCTACGTATGTTTTGAACCGTATGCCTTCTGACAATGTAGTTTTCAGGGTTTTTCTCCAAATATGTCATGAACGATTCATTCGTTTTTTGTCATTTTGGTGTGATTTATAGGAGCCTCTGTGTGCGTTTCAACTATGTGCCGTGTCTGAGGAAAATCTCGTTAGGCTTGCAAGTGGTAATTTTCGTCAGAAATTGGCTATTTTCAGGTTTTGTTACGAATGTGTCAATGATGGTTTATCTTTTCATTTTTGGCATGGATCTTAGAAGCAGCAAAGCATATGTTATGACCCATGCTTTATATCTTCGGAATATGTTGTTCTTCAGCATCCGGGTGGCAATTTATGTCAATAATGTATGTTTTAGGGGTTTTTTCATGATGTTTCTAGAACGCTTCATTTTGTTCTTGTGATATGTGGTGCTAATCTTATGGCTTACGTATTATTCTGTTCTTTGATCTGACGCGGAGATTCTCAATTAAGATTGCGGGAGTCCATTAATTATGTGATTTGTTTCTTGCCATTCTGCTCGAGACTTCGATACGTAGTTTATTGTTGTTGTATTTCACTGTTTTCTTGTTTCTTTGTTTGTATTCAGCTTATTTTATTGTTAATTCAGGAATTAAACGGAGAAATATCGACGACAGATTATGCGTCTCGATACGTAGGCTCATTCTTACTTGAACGAAGAAGTCTCGTCTGTTTTAAAGAGGACATGTACCACAAATATCTACATGGTATTCAGGAACGAACCGTGGATGACGTGTGTCCGGAGCGTCCGTATATGAATTCTCACCTTGCAGAATCTGT
>JAOBRC010283239.1:0-13689 GCA_027575255.1 Scolionema suvaense
TTTATCCCGCGGGAAAATTTATCCCGGTTTTGGGAAAAATTTCATCGCAAAACGGATTTCCTATTTTGAGAAAAATTATCTCATTTTGAGACAAATTTTTGTCGTTTTGGAAAGTTACTTTTTACAGTGTAGGGGCTCAGTAAAACCTAGCACTGAGTGATAGTGAAGTGATGAGCAGAGCACGAATCTACAATTAATGTTTCGTTGCCATCCCACAATGCATTGGATAATGACGCTTACTGGAAAGGTCTATCAGGCAAGATGCACTAAACGTGATGCAAGTTGGTTAATTTAAATACGATCTGGGTGTAAAACGAACGGGGAGATGTCTAAACATCTCATCAATATAATAGGGATACAATATATTGTCGATATTCTCGATTTCCAGTACAGATTTTTCTTGACTTGGTGTTCTTTTCGCATCTTGCTGTCCTTAACATGTAGTATGATTGCAAGACGTACTGCCTTTTATATCACGTAATTTCTTCAGAGTTGAAAGGCAGTCGTCTACAACAATGGCACGAGCGAAAAAACGATGTCTAATCCTAGCAACCATTGCATTGGCTGTTCTTGCCGTTACGACAATAATTGTCGTAGTTATTGTCTACACAACTGATGATGCCAATGACGACATCACCGTACAACCTTCTCCTGATCCACCACAAGATCCACTGGTGGTTGCCACAAGCAGTGGTGGCGTCATAGGAAGACTGGGTATAACAACAGCATTGACAGGAGAATCGAAGCAGGTATATGATTTCATCAATATTCCATACGCACATCCACCAATGAGGTGGAAAAGACCACGCCCTTGTACTAAAGAGTCGCCTTGCTGGTCTGGTCTGTATCAGGCAAATATCTCATCCAACATTCAGTGCGCACAAATGATATTTATTGCTGGACAAATGACTCCGTTAGGAAGCGAAGATTGTTTGTATTTAACTGTGCATTCACCTTCACTTTCCGGAAAGCGTCCAGTGCTAGTCTGGATACATGGTGGGTCTCTTTTGGAAGGTTGGAGCAGGAAAGTTGGATATTCTATTGATGGGGAACTGGCGCTCGATATGGATGTTGTTGGCGTCAATATCAACTACAGATTATCCGCATTGGGGTTTTTATCTGCTAGAGAACTGTGGCATGAAACTGGTAAGATACTTTATCGGGCGAAACTTTGTCGGGCGAAATTTTCGTCACCGAGCCAAAAATTCGTCACTTTCGCCCGACGAATAATTTGAAATCCAAGAACACCTCTTTTATGTTCATTTTCGTCACGGAGCCAAAAATTCGTCAATTTCGCCCGACAAAGTTTCGCCCGATAAGATACTTTATTCGAACAAACTTATGCGAGCGAAACTTTTGCAAGTTGGATCTGCTCCGCAAAAGTTTCGTCTGGCCTATTTTTTGGTGAAAGATTATTCTTATACGACTGATTGACAAACTTTTGCAAACTCCAACTGTCCACAAGTTGTGAATTGTTACAGTGAATATGTTATTCCTTAAAAAGCTGCAGTTTTGGTGAACTATGACCAGTCAAAGATTTCGGCAATCATACTTCAGGCTAGTTTGCTACAATCCGACTCGATGTTCTCAAGATAGCAGTCATGGCTAACCCGTGTAATGAACAAAACTTTAGCCGAAAACAAAACTCAGAATTCTGGCAAACTTTTGACTTAAATCTTGTGCTGTGCCTCAAGTACACATCTTGAAATCACTATTTAACTGTTATTGTACTCCTAAGAGACTAATTCAAAAGTCATATGAGTTTAGTGAGCAATGGACAATTGCAAGACATGTTGTAGGTGGTAAAAGGTCTTTAAAATGATGCAAAATTGACGAAATCTCAAAAAAGCGTACCTGACCAAACAATCTTTTAGGACATATTTTTTCGCATTTTTGGTCCCAATACCCTCTCAAACCCTCATTTTTAGTTCATTGCACTCCTAAAAGATTTTACATCGCAGCATGTATTTCATAGTCTAACAGGTTCTTAACAGGTACTTCAGGGAGGGTGATGGAATCTGCACCCCCCCCCCCCCCTCCCCTGGTATTACGCCATACAAGTTCTGCAAGTGCTGCCATCCAGGGATTGCTCTTCACCCGTCAGCATCGGTTTCCTGAAAAGGATATTGATGAGATCTTTGATCCATCATGTAGGAATGTCTACTCCTAGTCTAAACTACACCTAGACTGCGTTAAATTTCTCATTGGAGTTGCCTCGGTAACCTCTTTCTTTTTCCTTCTCTTTGCTAGAGAGAGACACTTTGGCACTTGGGAAGCATGACTGTTATGCCCGCAACACAAAAGCAAGGATAATACGGAAAAACAGCCAAGAGATAGGAAAAATTAACGTATACACTTTTGTATTGGCTCCTCTTACCAAAACATCAAATGATATCATTTTATTTCATGACAAAATCTTGAGTAGTTTTAGAGATATCGAGCCTCAAAGCTTTGTAGCTACCATGTTAATTTTGGTGATGCCATCGGTTTACCGTTGCTAAACATTAGCACTTCTTTAGTAACCCATTATCTATACTTAGATTACATATTTTCTCAAACAGATCTTTGACCTTCTATCGAGCTTTATGATAAAATGAAAGAAAGAATGCTCAAAAACAATTCAATGTTGAGTATTTTGGGAACGAAGTTTGAATAATTGGAGTGGTACACAAGTGATGTCACACATAATTAAAGGCAAGATGGTAACTGGTGAACTTTGGGGCTCAATATCTCCAAAATTACACAAGCCTTTGCCATGAAATAAAATCTAAGTATCATGTTTTGTTATGCTCTGTCCACAACAAAAATTTAATTCCTGACGTTACCCTTCAGAAAAAGAAATAAGGAAATCCTCAGGCTCAAGTTTTGAATCTGGATTTCTTAATTTAAGGTATTCTTTCATGCTGAGCATTCGTTTACCATCAATATTCCAGATTCATTTTGTATAGTATCTACTTATTACTTTTACCCTTGTAGATCCAAAATCATACGGCAACTATGGATTTTTCGATCAACTACTTGCTCTTCAATGGATAAAGCAGAATATCGCAAGTTTTGGAGGCGATCCAAATTCCATCACACTTATGGGAGAAAGTTCTGGCGCCACATCTGTATTCGCACAAGTGAGTGCACCATTTGCTAACGGATTGTTTCATAGAGCTATCATCATGTCCTCACTACCAAGTTGGGAGAATGACTATAAATCAGCTGCGGCGAGGAACGCCCGAGGCTTGCCGATCTTAGCAGATTTAGAAAATTGTGACATCTCAACGTTTGAAAATCGAAGAAAATGCTTGTTCAATGCTACAGTCCATAATCTTACAACAGCAGTAATAATTGTGGTTGCTTCTGGATTCGATGCAGCAGCAGCATTCCCAAGACCAAACGAGGATAATGTGCTAAATTTGGCCGTCATCGACCCTATACTGATACCAAAAGATCCCCGTAATTTAGCATGTGCCAACTTTGCGACGACGTCAAGGATTCCTGTTTTGATAGGCAACCTGGCACAGGAAACAAATGCTTATGTCACCAATCCATACACGTCAGATGATTGGTCCAAAATGCATGATCACGTTGTAAGCCAACTTGCGTTGTTTAACATTACTGACACACGCCATGTATTTGAACTATATCCTAATATGACGTCAACCAACCAAACAATCCCGCCGCAACGAATTTTTGATCAAATGGTCAGCGACATTCGTGTAACATGCCCGACAAACACTGCCGCTGAGAAAATGGCAGAAAGTACCCAACATGCAATATACCGTTACTATATATCCCATAGACCAAGCTCTGCTGTCAATACCTGGACAGGATCATATCACGCCTGGGACACTGAAGCATTATTTAACTTCCAGCTCTCCGCACAAAGTTTCAATTTCATGCCTACGCAGCACGATTTTGAATTCAGAGATAAGCTTCGTGAAATTTTTAAGGAATTTGCTCATTCTGGGTCACTTCCTTCTGGCTGGAAGCCGTTTCCTGAGAACACTTATGTTATACCTAACAACGCTACCAAGCCTGAAATTCTCGATGGATATGTTCAGAAGGAACAGTGCAGTTATTGGGACAGCCTGGGATTTCAAAGATTTGCCTGGCACAACTAGAGCTAAGTCAGAAATTCCTTGGTGATTTCTATCAATATTACGTCGTGGTCGAGGGTCTTTCCTACATTGGAATATGTCAAATATGATAGCTTATTTCCCTAAAATGGGCGTCATATCCGATTGAACAACTCTGAGCAAAGAAATCAACCCTCTGACGTGATGGATCAATACGATATGTAAAGTCTCAATCAGTTTTTCAGTATGAATACTGTAATTTTGTATGAATTGTATTCTTCGTCACTTTATGAAGAAAGTCAGAATTTTAATGCTAGGATACAAGAGCCTATTGTCTGAAAATTCAGAAATTACGTTAGGTCATTTTCTGCCGTAATGTACCTGTTTTTGAGGTAATTATCAAGAAATAAATTGTGATATGGCTAGCAGCAAGTACTTCTGTAATGGTAGCTAACATCACAGGAGATAATTCTATGTGCCCTTCTCCATACTGAATCCAAAAGTGTAAGATGGATAGGGATTCATTATAACCTACAATCTCGGACAAAAATAAGTAGACAGGCTATGCCCTTCTGGCATTCATCCTGCCAGTTTTCACCGTCGGCTCTGCTGCATCGACCTAACTATTTACTGGGTCTTCTTGTCGTTCTCCTCCCAGCTCCCTGCGCCCCTGCAAGCAGTGTTGTCGGATGTACTACAGTGTTGCGGTTCAGTCTACATCAACACTGCTTGAGGGGGCAGGGGGCCAGCGGGCAGTCCAATATGAATTAAGAGCTTTGAGATAGACAAAAAATCAAAATTTGAAGTTCATTGAATGCATATACGGTTTTCATAAAGTGAGTAAGGATATCCTGCACCAGATATCCATCAGCTGCTTATAGCTATATACTTGAATTAAACTGGAAAGCTGATGCATGCCTGCAAATAGCAGTTGTCTACTTTTATTTTGTCCGGGATTGTAGCAATGAGTGACAGTGATGTAATTATCAAAGAGATGCTACATAGCAGTTAAAGTAAAATATATTGAACTAGAATTATATTTTACTAAATGCCATGCTGGCGTCTGCAATGCAGGCAAAAAAACACTGCTCACCTATATTGCAATACATTGTAGGTACATGATCACCTATATTGCAATACATTGTAGGTACATGACAGCATTCCAGAGCACATTTCTCTGATTCTGATGAGTTTTTCATGATGAACAATTCACTGTTGCTATGCAACAACTAATCAGATTAGTAGTTTTCAATAAAACCAATTGAAATCCACCAATCATTGTTGATTTGATAGAACATAAAGTTTCTTCAGCTTCCCCATGCCAAAAAGCAACAGATATCTTACGCACAGGATAGACAATAAGCCATGCAGCAAGCTAAGCTTGCCCAGATTGGCAAACTACGGTCGTAAAAGTTGCGAAAGCCATCTCGGTACAATTTTAGCAAAAAAAAAGTGTGATTGTGTGTCACTGCACAACGTCCTTACTGGAGCAGGAGAGGATCTGAAGGGAAGAGGTCTTCTAACCGAAAATTTTCCTGCATTACGACACTTGTTCTGCGTTAGCGAGCTCCTTAGGAGCCACCCTAAATTTCCCACAGCTTCCATTATACTGTTAAGCAAACTAGCGCGAGCACAAATCCCTTCTCAACGTCGACTGTTTTCTGGACCCTACTCTAGTAACATTTCTGCATCGGCACCTAAAGAGGCATTATGTTACAATGACTTAGCGGAGTTTGTCTTTTGTAGAGAGAGGGGTGACGGTGGAAAGAACGAGTCGGTGTCGCTCAAGTTTTAAGTTATCTATCTTCCGAATCAATATCTTGATACCAGAATTTATTCTGATCCATGCAACACAACTCTGGGTTATATTCAGACTCATCCAGAGTCCTTTTTTGGCGATCGTTGTCTGCTGATCTCTATCTTCGTGCACTTCGATATTTATCCATGAAGCTTATTCCTCCGAGTCATCTTCTTCCGTCTCCTCTGTATACGATTTCTTTCTCAATACCCCACTAATCAATGATTTCCTCCTCCCGTTCTCTGTGCCGTCGCATACAGACACACGTGCTTGCAGGTACAACGTACCATTTACCTCTGGCATTGTCAACCTTTCCAAACCTTCGATTCCTATGTTATTGACAACAGCTAAACACCGTATAATGAAGGTAAGAACTTCATTCGGTCGTTGATAGTGATTTGACTCTCTGTGATAAGGCAGGGTGTTCTGCCCTGTTGTCGAGGGCCTTACAATCATGTACTTGATACGGTCCGTATTTAAGCACTGTTCCACTGCATAGTGATTTTCGTTTGTTCGCTTTGCATTCAGTTTACAAAATGGATGGTTTGGGCTTGTAAAACATCTTCTTTGCTCCAAGGAGATTAGTAGCAAAAAATCGAGATAAATCACATACATTTCCGTGTTGTATTAACAACGTGATATTTTATGTTATAACAGACCTGTTCAGTAACGATCATCCTGAAATGAATTTTGGGATAGCTAAGGAAAGTATATCTGCAAATATTGTGATGGTTGCTGATATCACAGACAAGAATTTTAATGCAGGATACGAGAGCCTATTGTCTGAAAATTCAGAAATTACCTTAGGTCATTTTCTGCAGTAATACTCCTGTGCCAGGTAAATATTAAGTATTTCTGTATTGGTAGCTAACATCACGGGAGATAATTTTAATGTGATAGCAAGTTGCCAGAGAATTCTTAACTTACGTTAGGTCGTTCGCTTTTTATGTGCTCTTCTCTATACCACCCTACTGAATCCAAAAGTGTAAGACTGATAGGGATTCGCTATAACCGATAACCTAATGAGTGACAGCGAAGTAATTATTAAACAGATACTACATAGCAGTCACGTTATAACAAAAAAAGGCATAGTTGTCATTAAATGACATACTGGTGTATGCACTGCAGGCAGAAAAACTGATCACCTATATTTGAATACATTGCAGCTACATGACAGCATTCCAGGACAAATGAATATTTCTCTGGTTTAGTTATGGTGAACATTCACTGTAGCAATGCAACTACTAATTAGATTAGTAGTTTTCAATAAGACCACTTGAATTCCACCAATCATTGTTCATTTGATTGAAAATAAATCTTCTGCAGCTCCTTCATGCCAAAAACAACAGATATCTTACGCACAGGATAGTCAGTAAGCCATTCACTAAGCAGAACTTGCCCGTCATAGCAAAATACGCCCGTAAATGTTGCGAAAGTCATCTCGGTACAATTTTAGCAAAACAAATGTGCTTATCATGACGTCATTACAGGAACAGGAGTGAATCTAGTAGGAAGAGGTCTTCTAAAGAAAGATTGTCCCACATTACTGCACCTGCTTTGCGTTAGCTATCTGTCAGGGCATTGCGTTTCAATTTGGAATCTCTTATTGGTACTTAGTGTCTTGCGAACAATTTATGACATTAAATCTGTACTGAGGCGTGAATTGTTTGCAGATGTTTCTGTAAAGTGTCAGGTTTCTCTGTATTAGGTTGCTTTACGTTTGAAAGAATATTCGTCTGGTGAAAATCACCTTTTTTTTTTAAAGTTATCATTTCTGAGGGTCCTCTGTTCACGCATCGAATCTTTAGCTGTTCTTTAAAATGCCTTTTTGTTAGCATTAGCGCATTTCCATTCCTGTAGAAAGTTGTGGTCTCAAATCTGCACTTTGTATGAGAATCAGTATTTTAGGTTTTTAGTTTGTTTCCTAATGTTAGATGTCGCCGTTATTGTTCTTTAGGTAAGTATGTTCATGGTTAAACATATAAATAAAGAAAAAGCTGGTGGATCTGTTAGCACCCAATATTAGAATGTAGTGTATGTGCCGGGACCGGCCGTTTAGTGAATTAGGAAATGCACCCAGTGATGGCTGACTGTACAGAAGCTTGTTGACTTGTTTTGCAACTTGGTGTCAGAAGTGGGATGTTCTTATGCTTATATTTGGTGAATGTGACCTTGTTTCGTTAGAACGGACATCTACTAATCTATTGCTCTGCCTTGGAAGTATTTGCAAAACTTGTTTCCCCTCAACTCATCACCATGACTTCATACAAGCGCCCTGAATTGAAACTTACGGAAATGTATCCGAGAACTTCAAGACTTTTATGCTCAGTTTAAAGGATTACTGCATTCAGTCTGACTACAGAGAGCTGGAAAACAATACTGACTCAGAGAATGCTGTTCACTACAAGAAGCCTCTCTTGGGAATTTCAGCATTAAGGTCTGCCATGCCTGGTGAAGCCCTTCAGGTCATAAGATAAACTATTGTCCCTTAAATCTACTCACCTGACAAAAAAATCCATGGGTCTGCATGGAGAAATCGAGAACACACTATACTGGTACCTCCGGATCTACTCGGATGACAGACCGTTTTAAGTTTTGGCATTCCTCCCAGAATCCAACCGAGACAGTGCAGAATTGAGAGGCTAGGATCAGACAGACTGGAAGTCTATGTGATTATGGTCAATACACTGACATTAATTGCAGAAAAAAGCTTGCTTTTGGATTTAATGACACCCTCATTGCCACTGAGCACTTGAAAACTCATTTTGAGACCAAACGGTAGTCCAAAAGCGGTGTCAGACGTTGGTGCAGAAGCCACAGCAATGGTGCCCGCCCTAAAGACAAACAAACTCATAGCAAACACCTCTAGAGGTATAGAAGGAATGGTAAATTGAACAGCTAGAACTAAAATAGAAAAAAAGACATAGTGAGATGAAACTTACACGCGAACCCAACACATGCCATTGGTATGGTGACACGAGAGAACCCTGCCCATGGTCAGATAGCCCAGCCAAGGGTCACACATGCTCCAAAAGCGGTGGCAATTACCATTTTGCTAGAGTGTGTCTGGAAGTGAATTCCACTATCAGGTTCCAGCAACATCATGCCGTTCTGACAATAGACCATTTTTGGTCGTCAACAGATGTCATTCATACCTCGCCTTCGACTGATCCATGCTCTTGGAGTGAAGTAACATCCAGACAATGTCTCAGTTATAGAGCAATATCAACCAGTACTCCATGATAATGGTGAAGAGCCAGTATATTGCACTGATGAACAATCTACATATCACAGTCCTGTGTATCCTATCGACCATCATCACACAACCTCCAAATCTACTGTTGGTGATACATATTTTGTAACAGTGCCTTCTTCACCAACAGGAGACCAATTTCTTCCTCTCAAGTTCCAGATTGACTCTGCTTCGACATTTATCACAATATCACATGAGACTGGTCATCAATTGTTCCCAGATGCGACGCTACCGAAGTCATGCTATTCACTACATCCATATACGGGGATAGTCAGCCAAAAAAACCTATGGGTCAAATCATGCTAGTATGTGAGAAATTTGACCAATACCATGCACTAGTATTCAAGTATTACCTACACACGTCATAAGTGGGAATCCAGTTCTACTATCTAGTAAATACTTCATCAGAATGGGAATCATCAGCATAAACGCAGATAACATCTATTCCCTACAGAAGACACCTACCACAAAACACGACTCATCTCGGTCTATCTCAGAGAACCCTCAACCTTTTAACAAGCCACTCACTAGAGATGAAATAATAAACCGCTACCCAGGCAATTTTGTTGGAATTGGTTGCCTGGAAGCACCAGTGCCATTTAAGTGAACCCAGAAGTCTATACAACTGCCTATCCACAGTTAGATACCGATGGAAAGGTCTCCCGTTTGGCATAAAAAGCGCGCCAGAGGAATTTAAAATGAAACTCATCGCTGCACTCGAAGGACGTGACGGCACAGTAGTAGTTGCTGATTATCTATCAGTGTATGGATCAGGTGAAACAGATGATATAGCTGAAGCAGGTGACGATAAACATCTGACAGCACTCATAGAGAGCGCCATTGAAAAGAACATTCAGTTTAACACGAAGAAACTGAAGTTCAAACACAGAGAAGTGCGATCTGATGTTCACACATTAACGTCGAATGGGATTAAGGCAGACTCGTTAAAGTAAATGCAGTCGTCAGTGTGCAAGCTCTAAAGACAAACAGAGGTTGCACCGGTTCATTGGTATGGTAAATCACCATATTGCCTTTATCTCAGCCACGTCATCAGACCTGCAATGCTTTTGCTAACTTTCTCTACTGGGTCTTTGGGCACCCCAATGTTGAGGTGTACAGTGACCATAAGCCGTTGGAAATCATCATGCAGAAACTTCTAAAATCGAGCACCTGCCAAGCTTCAAAGGATGTTGTCGAACATCCAACATATAACCGACACCCTATCCAGAGCACCATTGGATCAACTCTCCGAAAACAACACAAATGCATTCCAAGTTTTCCGTCGGGAGATAAGTAACGAATACCGAGAACATAATTGTATACTCAAAGCAACTGACACTGATCCAAAATTCAAACAACTATACGGTACTACTCAAAAAGGATGGCTAGAGAACAGACGATTGTTAAACCGCGATTTGCGCCCATATTGGAACTTCCGAAATGAATTGTCGATTAACGATTTGTCTAATCAACAAAGGTCATACACAGTGCAGGGGCGGATCCAGAGTGACGCGATTGATGCTGTTGCACCAGTCAGATTTTTCGAAGTCACAGAGATTTTGTAGTAAATCTCTCGTAAATCTTGCTGCGGTCTTCAGGTAACCTTTGGGGAAAGCAGAGTTTGCCGCTGTAGGCTGTTATAGCAAAAAATAGCTTCAATATGCCTTCCGGATACCTGCGCCCGCAGTGGAGAGCGAAGAACAGAAATTTATAAATTTGTCCACTTTGCTCATTTTCAGCGTTGCAGACCTAGGACGCAATGCAGATTTGCCATAGAGATTCCTGAAGCAAAGACGCAAGAGAGCAAAGGAGACATCGACCATGCACGGCGATTAACTGGCGGCGCAGACTCAAACACATTATATTAACTAAGCTGACACCACAATGAAAGAATAACTTGCTCGCCGATAGCCATGTGCGTTTCCAGCACGGCCGGCGGGTGTGTTAATCTACCTGGTGCATAAAGTTGCTATACGTCGTGAGATCGACGGGTTGATTTTAATTTTTTTTGATCAGACCCAGGAGTCTAACTTTTCATTTTAAAGGGGATTATTAGCAGAAGGGTCAGAATATTTGCAATTCGTACTAAAATAGTTCTGAAGCTTGCAGTTCTAAGTTCTGGAGCTGAAGCTCGGCTATTGAGAACGTTCTTTGCATCAGTCAGATTTTCCCCCGGATCCGACCCTACAGTGAAACCAGATGCAGTCAAAGCAGATATGCTGCAAAAGATACACCTGAATCACATGGGTCTAGGATCTTATTTTGGCCTGGGATGGCAGGGGCATAACTGACGATGCTATTCGTGCTCTTAATGTGCGAAATATCAACGCACTGCTCCCAAGGAAACAATGCATTCTCAGCCCACACCGTCACAACCGTGGCAAATTGTTAGCCAGGATCTTTTCGAGTTTAATCACAGAGACTATCTAATCACCGTGTGTCATTCCTATGACTGGATTAAAATAGATCTCTTACCAGATGCACTCTCACGAACAGTGATTGCTTGCACAAAAGCGCATGTCTCCCGTCATGGTAAAGGCAATGATCGCGCAGAAGCTCCAGCGAAAGTTGCAAAAAATATGTTGAAGAAATCAAGTGATTTCTATGCCACCCTTCTCAACTGCAGAAATACCCCTCAACAGGGGCATTTGCATTCTCCAGCACAGAGATTGATGAGTCGCAGAACCCGTACAACTCTACCAATCATGAAATCAGCATTTCGACCAATTGCAATCAACACTGATGCTACGAAGCAGCAGATTGCCCAGAAGCAAATTGCAGCCAAGCAGATCTACGACAGAAGCGCAGGACCCAGTCACGTGTTTATGCGAACCTTCACCTACTAAGCAAGGTGAGCCATAGTCTTATGACCAGATTATAGCAAAACATCAAGTTTCTAGAAGTGCCTCACGCGAGAGTTTTGTTCACCATACTTTTTGAGATTTCGTAAATTTGACATCATTTTAAAGAAAATTCGTTTTAAAAACTTTTGTCACCTGCAACATGTGCTACCACTGTCCAGTGCTGATAAAAGAACTCGTACATCTTCTGAAAAAGTTCCTTGAAAGTTCAATAATAGTTAAATGGTGATATCCATGGCCGCGCTTGATGGACAGCAAGAGATTTTGATGAATGATGAGTTGGCGTTTGGAAAAGTTTTTTGGTATTTTTGGACACAAAGCCTTGTAAAAATCTGTTAGCAGTACCAAGTCGACCAATCAATGACAAGTGAAATTTGTGCTATGGTATTCAGCAAAAACGTGGATCCAAAAAGACTCTATTTCAATCAATGTGCAAACCTTGTAGATCCCCCTCCCCTCAACCCCACCCTCCGCGCCTCCGAGAAAGTAGGTACATACTGCAGACTGATTTCTTTTTATTGAATGTTGATCTGCAGGCTGCTTACGTTTTATTGAATGTTGATCCGCATTTCTGATGACATTCCTGCAAATTGCTTTCACGAGAATCGCTATCCAGAGTACTCAATTATTTTTTATTCTTACATTGCTGGAGTAAAGGATGCCATCATGTTGGCTCAATAAAGTAGGAATAGTAGGAATCAGAGCCTCCAGCTCCATTGCACAGCGGACATGCCATGTGCCTGCAGCTCCATTGCACAGCGGACATGCCCTTCAATCGACAAAGTGACTCTAGAGCAACTTTACGTACTTTCGCAGATATTCAAGGAACGCACAATCTTGGACAAAAATATGTAGGCGGGTTGTGCTCAACTGGCACACTTCCTGCCAGTTTTCACCATCTGCTCTGCTGCAATGACTTTGCTTCTTACTGGGGTCTTCTTCTTGCCCTCCTCCCTGCTCCCCGCACCCCTGCAAGCAGTGTTGTCGCAAATACTTGTTGATCATGGTTCAGTCTACCTCAACACTGCTTGAGGGGGAGGGGTGCCAGCTGGCAGTGTATTGTGAATTATGAGCTTTGAGACAGAGAACAATCAAAATTTCAAGTTTGTTGAATGAACACGGTTTTCATAAAGCGACCTAGGATATCCTGCAGTCACTCGGTATTTATCAGCTGCTTACTAATATTAAAATGAAAAGCTGATATGTGCCTGCAAATAGCACTTGTTTACTTTTATTTTGTCCGCGATTGCAGCTCATTAGCCATATTCGCAGAACTACATCCACACCAGATCATCTTTTTGACGTTCGGCTTCATCATTCTCAAAACCATAGCATTAAGGCCAGCATACACAGCTATGATCTAATACGTATTAGTCTATTAGGCCAGTGTATACTGTCTTGTAAGTTCCTTCTAATCCAAATAGGCACGCGATACACATCGTATTATCCATGCCCAGACAGTGCCCAGACGATAACATTAATCTGTCTCGGCGTGTCTATGAGATTTTCGAACATCATACTGGTTTGATTTTGCTATGATTTTTGCGGACTAACTGACAGCTTAAAAATGGCCTCCATGCGTTGGCGATTAGCTTTTGCTGCAAACTTGAGGTATGCTTTAGTAGGATAGGCTGCGTTCGCACTGTTGCAAGGATCTGCTAAGTCAGAAAACGCAAACGG
Organism: Scolionema suvaense; assembly: GCA_027575255.1. NCBI lineage: Eukaryota > Metazoa > Cnidaria > Hydrozoa > Limnomedusae > Olindiidae > Scolionema > Scolionema suvaense. The sequence continues at coordinate 13,660 of JAOBRC010283239.1, forward strand.
TAATGGGCTACACCCATTTGCGAAAAGTGA
>JAOBRC010283350.1:0-13685 GCA_027575255.1 Scolionema suvaense
CAGAGTGACATGAAAAGAAAGAGAAAATACATTCATTAGAAAAAAGTGAACCGACCTTTATGAACAGAGGTCAGACACTTCTTCCGTTCACTTTTTATACCATGCAAAATCCCTTGGGCAAGTTCGCATTCCTGCATGCATACGAATGTGCCGTCATTGCCGAATCGTAAAGAAAGCCGTTTCTGATCAACCCTGCGGGACCATCAGAAATTTCATTTCTGACGCATCTTTAATACTGATCCATCCATTATTTGATTAGTTTAAAGGATTAGACTGTAAAATTTATGAAAGATAGATGCGTTCAGAAATTTGGAGCATAAGTTATTGCATCTGAAGTCCTAAATATTTCAATGCCAACATGTTAGTTGCCATTTTTCCGCTGTAACAAAGTCTTTTCAGCAATTGGTAATGGTTCCTTGTATTTTAAAATTTTCTAGTTATCGTTGAAGAGCAACTGTTGGTGCATGATCTTATCCAACCATTTCTGAGGTTTTTGTAATGCCGTTTGTCAATTGAATTTACTTACACGCCATAACTATGTCTTAGATTGTGCAGTTTTCTATTTACATTTTTAAGGTGTTGTAGTGATTTACTTCAAAACATTGCCTAATCATTACACGAGGTAAATCATTCTATTCTCTCATACTTCGATCAGAACATCTATCACATTATCAGTCAGTCTTAACTCAGTTTCCTATTGGTGCTGTTCATATCACATACTAACATCACACTAGCATTCCATTGATACTTTGATCGTACTTCGATCCATCTATGATGTTGGTCCATAGTCGCGATTCAAGACGTAGATTTTTCGTTAGAAACCTATCAAAGTGGCCTCTCACATTAGAAAACAGTTCATCAAGCGGAGGAAACGTTTCCCAAAATTTGAGCTTGTATGAAAGTCCTTTCTTCTTGTTACTACGTCAGTCTTATTCAATACAGTTCCATTTAGACCTGTTCGAACAGATCTCGTTCTTTACTAGACGAAAAATACGAAAGTGTTTCGTTTGGTGTAAATGTTTTGTTTGGTGTAAATTGTTACTACATCAGTCTTATTCAGTACAGTTCCATTTAGACCTGTTCGAATAGATCTCATTCTTTACTAGACGAAAAATAGGAAAGTGTTTCATTTGGTGTAAATGTAACACAAACACATTGGAAAGACATGTGGCAAGCTTGAGCTCTGGATCTGCCCTGTTTGGAATTTGTGAGGTAGGAAGGCAAAATCGACTGCCACAAAATTGGAAAACGAAGGAAATCGCTGCAAGCCGTGTTTGCACACCAACGTAAAAGTATAGACTGCTTTCACATTCCTCCAGCAGAAGTTATTAACTTTTGATGACCATCACAGTTTCCTGAAGAGTCCCAGGTCAATGATATAAACAGAAGTTTCACTCAGCTCATGCAATCCTAGCTTTTGAAAATAGTATCCTTAAACTTACGTCTTGAAAGTGGTATTTTAAAGAACTAAAAGAATTTGGAAGAGCTGTAAACTGGTGAAAAACCGGATGTTGCTGAAAATTTCAAATACCAAAAGCTGAGCAATATGCTTAAGAGTTTTATAAGGATCCTTTTAAGCGTTATGCTCATAAAACAAAGTGCACTTAATTTTTACCAGAAAATTGGCGAAATACTGTCCTAGTTTTGCCGAAAACGAGCTGATTTTTTTTTTTCGAAAAGTTCTTTGCCGAAAGTTTTTTTATCCGAAAATATAAAGTGCTGCAGTTTTTGTTCTTAGTGCAGGAAACGTTAGGTTACGATTAGAATTTTAGAATTTTGTTGGTATCTTTTACAGCAAGGAATGTACTAGAGCCACCACTCATTTTTGAAAATGTGATCAAAAATAATATTTGTGTTTGTTATTTTTGTTGCAGTCTGTGTGTTTTTTTAACAATGAACTCGAACTTGTGTATCACATCACACTGCTTACACAGTAAAACACGTGGTCAGCATCTTTTCGACTGATATTTATATTTTCACAAAGCGATGCACGGCTTAACTTAAAACATGGGACTGCGTATCTATATTCCTGTCTTTGCTATATGTGGATGCGTCTTGGTGAATGTGGTGATCTTATTTTCAACACACTTTGTATTATTTTAAATTGTGCTTGTTCATTCCTTCTTTGTTTGAGTTCTTGTTGCGTGTAGGATGTTCGGTTGTGTCTGTTGTTTGAATTTCTATGCATTTAATGCGAATATGTATCTATTGTGAAGACAAATATGGAAGTATTGAAAATTTTGAAGATATTTTGGTATGATCGTGCAAAATTTTGCGTTGTTATTTGAGCATGTGAAGTATACCGGCGCTATACTGCCGGTTGGGTATGATTTTTGTCTCTTCCCTGCTCCACGTTAGAGGAAATAAATAAATATACTTAGTAATATGGGCACGCCTGGTTCTTAACCCTATATCTGCTGGGCCTTTTTGTGGCTCCCCAACTCTAAGGGCGGGCTCTGAGAGGCGCCCCTTCCGGAATTTCTATGGACATAGAGCATTTATTGGTGAACAATTTAGTTTAGTCAAAAATTGCTGGTGTCATTAATTATTCATGACGTCATCAGTTAAAGACACATGGGTAGTAATTTTTGGCCAAAAATGGCAATTTTTGAAAATTTGCCCAAAATTCTAGGGATTCTCAAAATCTGTCAAAACCCATTGTACCAACTAGGAAAAGGTGCTACATGACGGTTTCAGGCTTATAACGCTCCATTTTATGCGGTTTTGTGGTGATTTAACTCAAAAAAGGCACAAAATGGCCTTACCACCTGCTAATTTGACCCAAATTGTAGGGTGAAGATGTCCAAATTTCGAAAAAAAAACGATGATTGGTCTTAAAAACATATTAAATTTCCGGAAAAGTCACCAAATTTCAGCCCAAAACGTTAGTCCGGTCTAGACATATCTGCAAAAAAGCGACAGAGCCCCCCCCCCACCAGTAGATATAGGGTTAAGATAGGCGTTTTTTGCCATCTATAGCATAAGTGTTATATTAGAATTGTGTACCCTTGCCATATGTGCTTATGTGTTTTGTGCTCTTTTTATCTGTATGGGGTTAGCCACTCTTTTTTATAAGCATAACACTTACGAGCATATTTAAGCTCAGAAACTCCAAAATATAAGCTTTTTGCTATGTATAACCTCAAGCAGAGAATTACCTAGCCAAACATTTATGATCAAAGGCGGTTTAAAGTCGGTCGCTATTGAAAAACAAGAAAGTATAGACTGAATGCAGTACCCTGAACTAAACACATCTTTTGAATGCAGGACATATGACTCACAGAGGCTACAAGCAACGAAGACATCAAAATAGATTTCTTGAGTCCTTTGCTAAGCATACAAATGAGCATAATTTTAGGCTCAAATTGAAAAATTGCTTAGCAGGTTGAGCATTTTACTGTATGCGTATCAAAAAATTGGTGTAATGGAGCAGTGTGACTATGGTACATTGATGAACATCGATGTGTAAACAGAGTCGTCTTAATATGAAAATGTTGGTACTTTTGTGGAATGTTTCGTTTATGTTAGGAAGCAGTATTAGGAGTTGCTTTGTAGAGAACCCAGGTAAAGATGCTACTATCCCGGACAAAATGTTTGGAATTTGCGTCAAAAATGGCACATTGCCAACCCACGAGCCAAGGATTGTTAGACGAGGGGAAGAGCGGTGCAAATCTGGGCAGGACCTGGGTTCGGGTTGCGTTTTGTTTATCAACTTTCCAAAAACAGCATTTTGGATGCCCTCACTGTTGCATAAGGCTTGGTAGAACCTCAAAACGGACCTGACTTGTATTTATTATTTTTGCAGGTAGATCAATTTAACCCTTTGTCGGCAACGCTAAAAACTAGGATACGAAGGGTAAAGGGGGGTACACCCCCCTTGAAAATGATACTTCCGTTACAGCTGGAAGGATAATTTTTGGTACACAACAAAAGAGGTCTAGTACAGGGTTGCATGCCAATTTTGGTCAAATTTCGATGTCCGGTTGTCTGTTTAGGGCGCCGGAACGGGTGACCGTACACTACCATACTGTGCATGACTGGTATATGGGCTCTCTGTGGAGGATACATTGGTTAGGACAATTTTGACACTTCCTAAAGCCCAACACAAATGAAACTTGGCAGGCAGATAGAGAATACCAAGTTTACTATGTATTCCAAACTTTGAGGTAAAAGAAGGACGGCTGGGTTGTTTTACTGACCGGACTGTAAATTAAAAAGTAGAGTAATTTTTGTGACTTCGGGTCTGTAAAGTAGCCCCTGTTAATAGAAACGTCACCAAACTTGGCAGACACATTGAGGATATTAGGAACAATGTTCCTGCAATGTTCCTGCTAAGTTAGAAGTTAGAAGATGATTAGTGCTGCAAAACGGGAGATATCGGCGAAAAACCTCTCGGCCAATCAGATTGCTCAAAAGTGCCACTCAAACACGGGACCATATTTCCAGTACCGAAAATGGTAGGATAGCGCTTTTTGTGCCGAAAGGTGCCCGAAAGGATTTTGCTAACATGAAAATTGGCCTTCGGCGCGCGAGAAAAAATTTTTCGGCAGTGGGGGTGTACACCCTCCCTTCCTTTACCGACGAAGGGTTAAAAAGACTAGCTGCTTCTTCCATACTTGAAAATAACAAAATTTCAGCGTCTTCTTGCTGCTTGATGGATGTCGTACCAAAAATGGGTGAAGCGGTTTTGAGTAGCATTTGGCTCTGTGAGCAAAAATGGAAAATGTTTTCAATTTTGCCCAAAAAATAGCCTTTGTCCAACATTTTTTGTCTGGGATCGTAGAATCTAATCCATCAGACATAGGATACGAAGGGTACGAATGAACAGTACATTTTTTTTCAAATTTGCAGCCCGTGATATTGGTAGACGATATGTGATATATGCTATATTGATTCAAATTTAAGTCCCGCTTCCGGTGCACGCCTCATTTTGCTAAAGGCGTAACGAAATTTGAATGAAAAACTTAGAAAATTACTCGAAGCTCGAGAACTATCAGTCCGAGCAAGCAACGTGTTTAAGACAGTTGAAAAGAAACTGTAGAATCTTAAAATTTGTTATTTAATACAATTTCTAGGCACACACTGCTTGCATGCACCTGTGTTGTCTTGTCTAACCTTACCTAATTTTATACATTCAACCATGAAAATTTAAGGTCTCCAACTCCAAAACGCTCGGAAACACGAGATGTGTCGTGAACATGTGACTGAATTTTGCTCAAAATGTCAGTGTTTCAAACAGACTGAGGCAAAGCTGAGAAAAATTGAAAAATTTCAAAATTTCAGTTCCAAATCCTTAAAGTGATGAGGCCATGTAGAATTGTAAACTTCTTGAGTACTTTATTGACGTAATGTAAAACTTTACAACCGATACCATTATTGCGGAAACTTGCAGTGCACATGGATCAAACATCCTAACAGTTTTTAATAAGTTAGGGGGTCAAATACATTCTTCCTTTTTTATAAGCATAGGGCAAATTTTGCTGATCCGATTTGAGCCTGAAAAATATGCTTAGCAGTATGCTTAATCCATTTACCTCTAAATTTAGTACAAAGATACGAAAGCGACCTTTCGGAACGCAAAGCTTTCGAACATCCAAGGAGCTTCTGCTTTCCCTCGCAGAAGGTCCTTGGAACGCCATACGGCTATTGTGTTTAGAAGAAACATAATAGATGGTGCACTATCCAATCACATTCCCAGTTTTGAGAAATTTCTCTGTTGAAAATTTGCTATAAATAGTTTATGAGGCTCAAGGAATGGTAGCCAAATTTTCAGAGGCTCGAGATATCCTAAGCATTATGCTTAATTTTTCAAGGTTCTCAGCTTAAATATGCTTATAAGCGTTATGCTTATAAAGAAAAAAGAGCGTATGCCTCCTCTCCCCGCTGGTTAAAAGATGGCGAAGTCATATGGGTAAATGTCGTTAATTGTGCAATATAATATAGTACCTGGTCAATGGCGGTCTTAATTATTTTTGTAGGGTATCAGATGTGCATCAGCGTGTGATGAAAATCGTGATACGTCTGAATATATGCACACAACACACAGCAAATACGACTATACGTTCGGATATAAATCTTTCAATCTGTATATTTGATATGAAGATCTAATACTTCTAATACTTAATCTTTTTTTAAATATATGCGCATTCTTTTAAGAAGCAGCGGGTACTTCTAATTTCATCCCAGAGTTTTGTAAAATAAACTGTTACAAGAACCTAAAAAGTTTTTTACCGTGTACCAGAGGTTGTAGATATTAAAGGAAGGGTAACGTCTGTCAAAAATGAAATTTTAGCAGTGGATAGAGCACACCAAACCATGACATTTAGTTTTTATTTCATCGCAAAAGCTTGTGTAGTTTTGGAGATATCGAGCCCCAGAGTCCAGTAGCTACCATCTTGCCTTTAATTATGCATGATGTCACTTGTGTACCACTCAAATTATCTAAACTTTGTACCTAAACTACTCAATGTTGAATTGCTTAAGAGTATTTTTTCTTCCATTTTATCACAAAGTTGGATAATATGTCAACGACCTGTTTTTAAGAAAATACACAATTCAAATATAGGTAATGCGTTACTAAGGAAATGGAAATGCTTAGCGACGGTACACCGATGACATCATCAAAATCAAGATGGTAGCTACTAAGCTTTGAGGTTCAATATCTCCAAAACTACTCAAGCTTTGGCGGTGAAACAAACGCCAAGTTTCATGTTTTGATGTGGTCTGTCACCTACTAAAATTTCATTTTTGACGTTACCCTTCCTTTAACGCATTTCGATGAGAATTGACCGAGAAAACTGCGATGAAAACTAGATTCTGTATTCGATTTGCTTTGGTTGCTGTATTCACTAAAACCCAAATCTTATTTTCCAAGTGGTTTATCATTTGTTGAAATTCTGGATTACTTTCATGGTGGCAGTACATCTGCTGTATTGTTCTACAAAAAAGAACATAAGTTCATAAATTTGACCCAATGACATTCAAAATTCCTATGCTAAAATTTTTTAATAACGAGCAACATCTGATATGCCATCACGAGGGATAGACGAATTGAATGTTGTATACACGTTTCCATCTTTCGAACATCTCCTTTTCTCCTTGAAATGAATGTCCGACTCCACCCCTCTTTGATTGAAGTTTCGCATTATTTTGAACTTCTTTGCATTCTTTGTGATTTGGTCGCTCCCAGTAATGGTATGGTATGTTCCGCAGGTGAGGACTAAACGAAAGCAAAGCATTTTTCAGTGACATGAGGAAATGCTTCTATCATCGTAACAATCAAGTATACAGTGCATTATGTTCATGGTATTGTTAATCACCTGTAGGAGGTATCAGCATTTTCGACTTCCGTCTTTCTCAAGATTTTAGAATTACTTCGGTTTCTTTTAACACTCTCATTATTTCAAACAGGTAAACGCTATCGACATTGGCTACAGGCAAAATCTGCGTCGCTTTGTCTTGTTCACGCATGAAGTTTGTAGGACATTTTTTTAGAGCAACGTTCTCCAAAAATGTGCTGTTCACAGGCAATTGCAGGGTAGAAAGGAAATAAATTTGGCCATCTTTCGCTTTTGATGTAGAGGTATACCTCAGCCTTAGCGGGAAAACACACTATTTTATTGCACAAAAGTATCTTTCCTCATTCTAAAATAGTAGTTATGAAAAGTTAGTTAGGTACGCTCTATTTCTCTTAAGTTCCTAACTAGCGCTTGGATAAAAATAGGTACACATAAATTTATCACGTTACCCTCGGAAAAAAGCCTGAAAAATGTTTATTAAGCAAAGACGAAGATTAGTTTTCGCATAAAGTGGGTCACAGCCATGATGCAAACACGTATTACGAAGCTACTGATAGCAATAACAAGTTCCTAAAAGTTATAGTTCAGGTGGCATTTACTGTGCCGATACAGAAAATTGCAATCCTCAGGAAACGTCCAAATTCGCTGATAAACGAGTTTTTTTGCACTTCTTTTGGCCACAGATCGTAAGTCGTGTCTTCTTGACAGCAATATTTTTAGAACATAAACAGAATTTTAGTTTACACAGAGTTTCCAGTAGTATAGACGCAGACGACCTGATTGTCATCAGAACATGGCTGAAGCTAATTTGGAAAGAAGAAGCGATTTTTATGAAGTATGTTTTACTAAGCTCTACGACAAATTATGACTATTTCTTATCGTATGCGACCTTCTCCGGTTGTCGCCTCATATTCATACAAAACCCTGAAGTCAATCTTTAGAAACTCATCCTTCATAGCAAAAATGCCAACTTACTCAGAGCAGGGATCGTCCCCAGGCCTTCCTAAACCAAACACAGATATTGAATTGCACATCCCCATCGCAAAGTTAAGGGTATAGAATCCGGTCGATGGCCATAACTTTGAAGACGAATTTCTAGGATGAAGAAAACAGAAAAAAATGATGTTAGGGAGGGATACTGTCAAATTTCATAAATAAGCGAAAACTTCACCAAACGACTATAACTGCTACTATATTGTATACTTATTCCTTGTGAGAAGTTCATTTGATTGAATTGTAAAATACCTAATTAGTCATCTTGGATCTGGGATCAATTCACTGTTACAAGGGACAGTAACAGTTTGATATTGGATTGTCCAACTCTTAGTGTATTCCAACACTAACGAATTTTCAACCCCTCTGCCCAACTTTTCCAGTACCCTTGATTATTTGAGGTAAATCGTGCTGATGCCGACAAAAGGGGAAAACTACAGTTAAAACCATACTCGAAGCTTACAACTGCATTTCTCCGATGAAATCTTTTGCATATCTGGAAGCAGCGACCTGGGTCAACTTCACTGTCTTCACGAGAGGATATTTCTGCATCCACGAACGGAAGCTTTTAATTCTCCAACAGCCATTGCACATCTTTGATATTGGGCCGAATGTGACTAAGAGCTGCAGCCCGTCATCATGATCAAGAATACCTGAATTGTAAGAACATGTGCACGTGATTGAAGATTGCATGAAATTGTCAGACATCATTGTCAAAGCTTTTTGACCAGCACATGTTTTTCAATAAACAAATTATGTGCTTCTGCAATGCTGCAAAATTGTCTGATCAACCTGTCAAATAACTATCACAAAAACTTATGATGCTTATTTGCGACTCGTTGCAGCTGACGGCGAGGGAAGGGTGGTTGGGGGTTCCAGATTCGGACATTCTTCCAAGAGTACCTCCAAGGCAACGAAACGAAAGAAGTTCTTAAAGCAATCTTTTAGGAGTGCGTCCAAACTTAAAAACGAACGGTAAAGATTAGGGGGGGATGGTACACCCCCCCCCCTTGGAAATGATACTTCCCTCACAGCGGTAAGGATAAGTTTTGGTACACACCAAAAGGTTTTATGCCAATTTTGGTCAAATTTGGGTGTCCGGTTCTCTGTTTAGGGGGCGGCCAGAAAGGGGCGATCGGACACTACGATACTGTAGATGCATGGTATAAGGGCTCTTTGTTGAGGAAAATTGGTTGGGGCAATTTTGACACTTCCTGGAGTCCAATACAAATGAAACTTGGCAGGTAGATAGAGAATATCAAGCTTATTATGCATTACAAATTTTGGGGCAAAAGAGGGACGGCAAGGGTATTTTACAGACCGGTCTGTAAATTAAAAAAGGAGTAATTTGGTGGCTTTTCGGGTCTGTAAAATAGCCCGTGTTAAGTAAATCGCCACCAAACTCGGCAGACATATCGAGGCTATTCGGAACAATGTTTCTGTCAAGTTAGAAGATGATTGGTGCAGTAGCACGGGAGATATCGACGAAAATCCTCTCGGCCAATCAGATTGCTCAAAAGTGCCCCTCAGACACCGGCCCATATCTCCAGTACCAAAAATAGTAGGATAACGATTTTTGCACCAAAAAGTGTGCAAAAGGAATTTAGTCACATAAAAATTCGCAAAAATTAATCGACGCAAAAAACAAATCCCCTTAAAGGTAAGTCTCGACAAAATCTGTTCGTTGCCCCAACATTGTCTCACAATTCATAAAAGTTGTACTTTCGGATTCTTAATGAAAAATTATCGAAAATCAAGCAAACACTCCAAAGATATGAAGGAGTATCTTTTCTCGAAAAAGATGAGATGATGGTGATGATGATGAGTAAAAATTCGACCTTGATCGATATGTGAAAGTGGCAGACTTCGCCTCTCCCCCGTTCTGACTAGCGTATAGTTTTGTTTTGGAACATAATTTAAACGGTTAACATTACAAGGAGGGGGGGGGGGAGGATTAGTTCCACCCCCTAGTCTAAGATTTTGTACTGCAAAAAAACGGCTAAAGCTATTGCCGCAAACTCTTCCAAGTGTAAACAGAATTTACCTGTGCATCTTTTTGTGCAAATTTGGTCGTCGTACCTAAACAGGGGGTTTTCACGTGGCTATTTTCTGGCAGGCCCCCTGAGGGGGTAATGTCACTTTTTTACTAAATTTTCTGTTTTTGGCTGTTATTTGACTTTCAGCCGATTAATGATTTTGGGCTTAAATGATTGCTTCCAATGAGCTCTATCAGAAAATGTCTAATTTGAATGAACTCATGTAGCAGGGTGTCCGTAAAAACGGCGGTAAAGTCCGAATTTCTTCCATATTTTGAGACTTATGAAAGTCCTAATTTCGGAAGATATGTTTTCTTACTTGCCCTGCCGTTAAAACGCGACGTTTCCAGCCTTAACATATCGCTTTTTGCCAGAAAATCCATTTGCCAGTGTTTTTCGCCAAATTAATTTTTTTTTGTATTGGTTCCTCGGGGAAAGCTGTATTACCGGTCTGCAAATTTCAAATGCGTCTAATTTGTGGACCAGACCACCTCTGGGACAAATATCTGGAACTTGTCTCTCAATTATGGGCAAGACTTTTTCGAAACTTTCTGTCTGTGAATATTCACAGTAGTCAGATAATCAAATATACTTTTCTGGGCATAAACTTTAATCGCAAACAAAACGACAAGAAGTTGCACAGGTAACATTTTGCAATTTATTCTGGATATTTCGCTCTGCTGCTACATTGCATCATCAATGACTGAAACAGCTTCAAACAAGTTTTAGCTGACATGCTACTGTGGCAAAAGCTGACATCATTACAGACCATAATGCCATCATAAACTAAATTTCAATGCACCAATTCAATATTAACATCAAGAGCAGATATGACAATTAAGAACACATTAAGGAAAAGAGGGACAATAACAGGACAACTAAACCACTATACCAATTAGGATAATAGACAGGAAAAAGTATTCTAAAGACCTGCGTAAAATAAATGAGGCTAAACACTAAATTAGATACATAGTGTAAGTAAGCAAACAAAGATTAACAGAGAACATAAATACGATGGCAACGGTGAAACTTAACATAACTGACATTTAAATGAAAATGTCCTCAAAAATACATTATTGCATTGATGTTCCATTTAGTTCAGTAATTTTATAGGTACTGACAGATCTTGCTTACCTAAGTCAGGTTTACGGTCTCGGATGAACAGTGATTCCGACAATTTCCTCTTTTTATTGGAGTTGAAGTTCTTACTTAGAATTCTGAAGTTTTCAGGTTCCACAGTATGTCCAGAACGTTGTCCCTGTCTGTAGATATGTGAGTTTCGATCGCAATGTATATGATCCTGGATTCGCTCTCTTAATCGACGTCCTGTTTCTCCGATGTATCTACTGCTGCAGTTTGGTTCTCCACAAACATATTCATAAACAATGTCACGAGAGTGATGCTTAGCTACGTCATCCTTTAAAGGAAACCTTGTGGAAAGCTTTTGTGCTGTGTGGATGAAATGAGGTTGTACATTAGTAGGTAGCAATGGTTGAAGTTCTTGTTTTAAAGATCGTAGAATTTTGTTTCCTATGTCTCCTGCATACGGTAGAAGAAGTGTTGGAGTTTTGATACCCGCAGGTTGGGACGATGATTCGTTAATACCTGGTGTCATTGCAGTGTTAGATTCAAGGACATTGTCATCTGAGTTAAAAGCGTTCATATTCCTCAGATGAGTGTTTGATTTCGAACGTATTGCTCTGGCAACAATACGGTTATTATCTTAAATGGAGGCGGAACAGTATGATTCGATTTATTAATGGGCGTGGGTACCCATTTACGGCTGTGAAGACTCTCCTAATGTGGTTTAATTCTTGCTGCAAAGAAATTGTTGTAGAGACAACTGTAGAGCACGTGATACCAGTTGTTTAACGGCTCCAATTTCCCACCCTGTAGGAGCATGGGAGTGCCAGTGCATGTAGAGATCAGTAGCTGTTGATTTCCCATGGACAGATGTTTCAAACGTTCCTTCACCACCACGAAAAATTTCTACGTCTAAGAACGGCAGTTTCTTATTTTGTTCAACTTCAAATGTAAAATTAATGTTGGGGTGGTAGCTGTTTAGTTGAGTCAGCACATTTTCTATAGCATGTTCTTTAACGAAAGTAAAAGTATCATCTACGACAACGTCTCCAAAAGGTTAATGAATCATGGAGGGCTGGAACAATCTTTTCTTCTAGTTCTACCATAAATATATTTGCCAGTACTGGTCCTGGTAGTGAGCCCATTGCAACACCATCTGTTTGTTGGTAGAGTTTGTTATCAAAACTGAAATGAACGTTTTTAGTGCAGAGAGTCAGTACTTTTCGAAGATCGTTTTTACTTATTCCCATTGTTAGGTCCCGTTGGTTATAGATTCTATCAAGTACTAAATCGATAGTATAGTCCAATGGAACGTTTGTAAATAGACTTGAAACGTCAAAGGAGACCATCAACATATGATCAGGTAGAGATTGTGCATTTAAATGTTCAAGGAAGTCAGAAGTACTAGCTACACTGTATTGTGAGGAGGCTAAAGGTGTGAGCATTCTGGCTAGGAATTTAGATGTTTCACATGTGGCCGTCCCAATATTTGACACAATTTTGACTCAGATGACAATGTCCTTGAATCTAACACTGCAATGACACCAGGTATTAATGAATCATCGCCCCAACCTGCGGATATTAAAACTCCAACACTTCTTCCACCATATGCAGAAGACGTAGGAAACAAAATTCTACGATCTTTAAAACAAGAACTTCAACCATTGCTACCTGCTAATGTACAACCTCATTTCATCCACACAGCACAAAAGCTTTCCACAAGGTTTCCTTTTAAGGATGACGTAGCTAAGCATTACACTCATGACATTGTTTATGAATATGTTTGTGGAGAACCAAACTCCAGCAGTACATACATTGGAGAAACAGGACGTCGATTTAGAGAGCGAATCCAGGATCATATACATCGCGATCGAAACTCACACATCTACAGACATGGACAACGTTCTGGACATACTGTGGAACCTGAAAACTTCAGAATTTTCAGTAAGAACTTCAACTCCTATAAAAAGAGGAAATTGTCAGAATCATTGTTCATCCGACACCGTAAACCTGACTTAATTAAGCAAGATCTGTCAGTACCTATAAAATTACTGAACTAAATGGCACATCAATGCAATAATGTATTTTTTGAGGACATTTTCATTTTAATGTCAGTTTTGTTAAGTTTCACCGTTGCCATCGTATTTATTTTCTGTTACTCTTTGTTTGTTTATTTACACTATGTATCTAATTTAGTATTTAGCCTCATTTATTTTACGCAGGTCTTTAGAATACTTTTTCCTGTCTATTATCCTAATTGGTATAGTGGTTTAGT
>JAOBRC010283460.1:0-13684 GCA_027575255.1 Scolionema suvaense
TTGCGGAATGCAAACTTTCGACCATCACTTTTTCGAACATCCAAGGGCCTTCTACCTTCCGTCGTAGAAGGTCCTTATAACATAACACAGCTAGCTAGGGTATTGTGCTCCAGTTTTGAGAAAGTTCTCTAAGCCTTGGAGGTTTGCTGGATACGCTAGTCACATTTTTTGAGGCTTGAGATATGCTAGTGTTACGCTTCATTTTTCACGGTTCCCAGCTTCAGTATGCTTACAAGCGTTATGCTTATAAAAAAACGAGTGCAAACAGGACATACAATAGAAATACATTCAAGAACATTCCATGTTAAACGACACACCCTTATTTCAACTGGCCATTTCGTTTCTCCAAAATGGCAATCGCTCCAAAACACAGTCTCTATAGCTTGATATCCCTGACAAATATCAGACCTAAGGTGCAAAGTATACATTTTAAAGCAAACATCTTGCAAAACACGAAAATAATAAACTTGCAGAAAACTCTAATACAAGAATCTTTCATACTTGACGAAAATTTCGTCCGCAAAAGAATAAAAAGCAACTTACCTTCCTCGGATGGATGACGAGCGTGATATGAATATTATTATCAGAGGCGCACTTTCTAAATGACGCAATGGCAGTGTTCATCGCACTGAATCTGTCATCACGGCTGAGTGAGAAAATATAAAACCCGTGCACAACATAAACAACCAACAACTGAACGCATTCACAACTTGCTGTCTGCTCGCTAGAACATTGGTTCTATTTGGAATTGAACAAGTGATCTTTAGTCAAAATCTGCATAAAAAACAACAACATTCATGAAATCATTTGTTTGACAGAATTCCTCTGGATTCTGGGTGATCATGCCAAGAGGCTGCATCCAAGTTTTACGTTTCTTTACTGCCACAAAGCGAATATACACTGCTAATTCACAAACAGTGAAAACTATTCACGGACAACAAGGTTACTTTTTTTAAAAAATACGCATTACTGTCAACTAGAGGATGTCTCCAGAAAATATGCAAACATCTAGGACTGCAACAGTAAGTTTAGGTCATTGCCGGTAACATTGGAAGAACCGCTAATGATTGCAACATCAAATAAGAAAAACGACCCAGATTCAAGTTTCTATAAAGGCCGGTTCAAATATTCGGCAAAACGGTCGTCTACGCGTCCGACAATCGACGTCTGGTTCTTTTCCGACAAAAAAGGTCCATGCGAATCGCGTCGTTTTTTCTAGTTACCGTTCCTGTTCCTACCTTCCTACAACCAACCGCTTGTCGGAAAGTAAGCGTAAGCACATGCTTTTCAACAAAAAATCTTTTGATACTTTTTGACTAGCGGTAGTTGCCGGAAGCATAAGCCCTATTGTCTCGCTTTTTGTCAGAAGCATAAGCCCTATGCAACAGCATTGTTTTGGTACACGTGTACGTAATTGCCAAGCTAAATTAACGTATCAGCCAGTGTATTGATGTCAGAAAATTCACGGACAAGGTTTGAGATACGAGAAACATAGAGGGGTGCGAGATTTACAACCAGACGAACCTCCCTCGATTCGAAAATTGTGCGCACTAACAAGTGGAAGTATCGTCACCGAGTTTCCAAATGGTTGATAAAAACTGGTTTATGTGAGCACATTCGGTCGTCACCATTCATTGGTTGTTTGTCTTTTGCCCGACGCGGAAACGACGGTTTTGTCGGATATGTGAACCAACCCACACAATCCACCATGCTCACCCAACCAGGGGCATCATTCGCGTACGACCCATAATGACATACCAACAGGCAGCAGTGCAAATTTGCACACCCTGCATATGAAAGCTAATCAAATGAACGTGACAGCACCATGGTATGCAAAATCTTGACCAGAAAAAAAAATACTATAGCATCAGCCATTCGCAACTAAATAAGTACATTCTGTCATGTTCTGGTATTAAAAGAACATTTTTTCTTCTCAAGGCCACGACAAATCAATCATGCATGCTTTACCTGTTTATCGTCGGCAACATGAACTGCAAATTGTCGATTATGACATGCTCAATATCATATGCATACACTGCATGCCGAATAGTCTGCAGAGAAAAAGAGAATATAGTATGATACTTTTCTATCAATGTACCGAATGATCCGTTCGTATAATCGCAGGCAGTGCACCAAGCAAAAATGTAGCTCTTGGCACATGCAGTGAGATGCATCCCCGAAGGGGCCAATCCCACAATCTATCGCGACAACATAAAGTTTAAGTCACGTTTTTCGTAACGCCACTTCAAACGATAAAGGGCAGAAGTAGAGTTGTAACTTCTTTGTTTCGTAAAAAACTGCAGGCAGAAACACATCACTCATGGCACTAAAACTATTTTAGCATACATGTGCAACTAGTGTGATTGAAAGGGCATACCTTCCACTTTGTTTGGGGAAGGCTAGAGATAGTTGGTGGAAAAACTTTTCCTTAAACATTTTTTTGATAAAACGTTTCAGAAAATGCTTTCTGTTTTAAACAGAAAAAGGAAAAGATCAAAATTAGACAGAAAATGGACATAACAATTGGCGTCAGAAACTGAAATCGAGCAAAGATTCAATCGAAAATTTATATAAGTAGTTCAAAGAGCAGAAAGGAAGAAACGACACAAAAAAAAAGGGGGAAAGGAAAAGCACCTCTTGTACGTTTATTTTTGTCATTTAATATCTCAAATTTGCTTTTCCAACTCTTGGATCCCAAACTGTCTCACATAGCCAGACAAGTAGATTATCAATACTATGTATATCCATACTATATATTGAAAATGCGAAATAACGTTTAACATAACAAGGGGGTGGGGGTGGCCACCCCCCTAGTCTAATACCTTTTGCTGCCAAAAACGGCTGAAGACATTGCCGCAAATTTTTGCATGCGTGAGCAGAATTTACTAGCGTATCTTTTGGTGCAAATTTGGTCGTCGTACCTTTAACGGGGGTGTCATGTGGCGATTTCCTGAAAGGGGTAATGTCATTTTTTGCTTTTGTTTTTTGGCTCTTATTTCTCTTCAGTTCAATCGTTTTCAACGATTTTTGGCTTAACTGAAATGTCTAATTAAAATAAATTACATGCAGCAGGGGATCCAAAAAACAGGGGTAAAGTCCAGTTTTTGACCAATTTTGAGACTCAAAAATCCAAAGCTCAGAAGAAATCATGTTTTCTTTAACTCTGCTGCCACTAAAACGCAACATTTCCAGCATCAATTCATCACTTTTTGTAAGAAATTCCTATCGATAAAGCGTTTTTCACCAAATAAATGTTTTAGTATTGGTATTTGGTATTTAGTATCAATTCCTATGGAAAGCTGCATCGCTGGTCTGCAAATTTCAAATGCGTGTAATTTGCAGGCCAGACCACACGCGGGACCAAAATTTAAAAATTCTTCCTCACTTATGGACAAGAAGCCGTGGTCCAAATTTCAAGGCCATAGCTATAGTGGAAGTTGGTTTTCCGAGGAGGATGGAACTCTCTCACCCTTGCAACATTGGAGTAGTGAAAAGGGCATGTTAAGTTAACCCTTGAATACCTCCTTCTTCCTGTTTATACGAAATACGACAGTTTAGTGACAGTTTAAAGAACACGAAGGATGCATAAGTATAATATGCTACATTCAACTACAGCTTGAACTATCGTCAGTGACACTTCATCTTCATCACTACGTTCTTGGAAAGAAATTCATTGATCATTGATCATCAAAGGCTAAGGATTCCACCTGGTTTAAGCAAAAGCTGGGGGGAGGGCTCTTTTCAGGCAGGCTAGTGCCGAATAAGCTAAAAAATTTTACGCAGGGTTCTCAGTTTGCCACTCTAATTTCTACTCAAGCATATAGCCTATAGAACAAAGCTAATCGTTTACCATAATTTTCGTGAAGAGTACACTTTTTTTTTTAGTAAACAACGCTGAAAATGAACACTCCACCCCCCCCCCTTCCAAAAAGCTCAAAATTTTAACAAGTCACATAATTATTGGACTCCTGCAAACTTAATTGAGAAGCTCCGCGTCAGATCAAAGAAGAGAATAACACATAAGCCATAAGATTTGCACCACAAATCACAAAATCATAAAGTGTTCTTGAAACATTACGAAAAAACCCCCTAAAACAGCCATTGTTGACATAAATCGCCACTCGCATGCTGAACACAGCATATTCCCAAGATATAAAGTATGGGTCATACCATATACGCTTTGTTGCCCAAGACCCACGCCAAAAATGAAAAGATAAACCATTATTGACACATTTGGAAAAAACCCTGAAAATAGCCATTTTCTGATGTAAATTACCACCCGCAAGCCTAACGAGAATTTGCTCAGACCCGGCACATGGTTCATGTACGCAGAGAGGCCTCTGTGAATCACACCAAAAATGGCAGAAAGCGGATGAACCGTTCATGACCATTTGGAAAAAACCCCTGAAAACCACCATTTTTGGACCTAAATTGTGACCCGCAAGCCAACCCACATTGTCAGGAGATATGGCATATGGTTCAAAACATGCGTAGAGTTACCCCTAATATTCAAACCAAAAATGACAAGAATCAGATGAACAGTTTTTGACTTATTTGGAAAAAAACATGAGAAACACCATTTCTTGGTGTAAATTGCCACCTTCCAACCAAACGAGTTTTCCCAGATATGACACGTGGTCCACAGCATAACTACTATTGCCCAGTAGTTTTACACCAAAAACCACAAAAAAG
Organism: Scolionema suvaense; assembly: GCA_027575255.1. NCBI lineage: Eukaryota > Metazoa > Cnidaria > Hydrozoa > Limnomedusae > Olindiidae > Scolionema > Scolionema suvaense. The sequence continues at coordinate 4,693 of JAOBRC010283460.1, forward strand.
TAACAAACAGATTTTGAAATATTCTTACCAAAACCTAAAAATGGCCATTTTTGGACATAAATTGCCACCTGCAAGTGCAAGACGAATAAAATTTTTTTTTCAAAATTCCGGCTTTATCACTTTTCCTCAATTTCGGATTGTCACCTCCACATCAGATTTCAGAAAAATTAATTGAGTACTTATCTGGGAAAATGTGTTGGTGACAGACGGAAGGACAGACAGACCTCATTTTATGGGACTCTTCCGCTAAAGCAGGAGTCCAACAACTTATACACAACTGAGGTGGGGTGAATTTAACTTCAACAACTGAACAACTCTATCTGATTGTAAAGATTTTGTAAAAACACTAAATTAACTTGAAATAAAATGCGCTATATATCTCCACTGCCATAGTCAGCATCTACTGTGACCAAAACAATAAGCTACTAATACGTAACCAATCTAGGATTTGATCTGCAGTAGATCTGAGTGACCAATATGAGGCGATATATTTACGTAAACGACTGTTAAACAACTTCTGGCCCGATTTTTAGTAATTTATTAAAGTTGTTTATAAAAAAAGGTGTAACAAAATAACCAAACCAACCTTTAAAACTTCTTTCAATTCATGCGAGCCATAGTAGCTCATAAAATAAATAGGTAAATCTTCCATACAATCAGCCCAATACGGATACTCATGAAGACGCTTCTCCACACTTAAACTGCAGTATAAAGTAGAGGTGAACCAATATAAATATGAACGGAGAGACCAGAAATAGGAAATGTCATTATAAAGCAACTACTCACGCAAATAAAAAAAATATAACCAAACATCATACAATTACTGATACAGCTTTGTCAACCGTTCGCCCATGTTGAAAAAGTGAAGTCCATATGCGAAGCAACTACGTATTATGATGCAAAAACGTCTTAAGCATTGTATGACTCAGACATACCATGCTTTACAAAATTTAAAAATAAGGAGCTATGCCTTTGGCAGTATTACAATGTCTTTTCTTTAATTTGTTTGTCGATGGGAATCTCGAAATGACCAAGAATGATGACAGGGCAAACTAACTACAGAGCTTCTTATAGTATACCCATACTCGGTGACCAAAACTGATGAGAATTTGAGATTTGGTAGCTCACTTGTGTCGAAGTTGCACATGAAATTTACTAGGAGCAAACTCACGAACATGGTCGTTTTGAACAACTGACATGCAGAGGAAGCATTCCGAAATTAAGTATTAAAAACATGCTTCACATAACGAAAAAAGAATAAGCAAATAAATAAACAAATAAATAATAAATAGATCAACAAAACATTTACGATACCAAAGAACAACCACACACATACCCAGCAAATTGAGAAAGCATGATCTTTGCAAGGCGAACATTCTTTATTTCAAAGCTTCCCCATAAAGTATTCACCTGAAATCATAGAAAAAACAGCAGCATGCTACATATCAGCACATCATGGGCTACAATTGATGACTCATCATAAATTATAAGATATGACAAAAATAAGGCCAGAAGCATAACCAGAATTATCACTTGCCTCAATTTCTAAACTCGTCGAAAAAAACTGGAAAGTCAGAATGCACAGTCAACCCTGCAATATACGTGCTCGGTCTTGAATGCATGAAACTTAGAGAAAAATATTTATAGATGTCCATTAAAAAACAATGAGTTACTGAGTAAGGTGCAACAACACCAAGCGGTGATAGAACGCGAGTAGCCGGTTGCAATGAGCAATTGTTCACAGCAACTAAGATTGGAGGCGATAGTTGAGCCCAACTGGCTTAAAATTGCAGTAGACTTACCAAGTCGCTTCCACCAAAATATTTTACTAAAATCTACGCAAAAGACACAAGCAGCTGAGTGAAGCTCTGCTCTCAGGAGTTGAGTGGATCTTCGGGAAGACAAAATTGCAGCTCTGTATTAACACCCAGCAGTTAGGCCAGAACGAACGTGTTACCGTTATAATTTTTGGCAAACTGTTTCGCTTACCCCTCCTAAACATCTTTATAATGAATACGGCATGAGTTATGGTACTTTTTGACGTTTCGCAAAATTTACCGAGAGATATAATTTCCAACACAGCATAATAAAATTAAACCAAAATAAAATTGGTGGGTGAAGCGTTGATGTCATGGTAATAGTGCGGTAGACACGATTTTTCATTGAAAGGTTATGTGTGTTGTGAAAACCATACAACATAGAACTAAAAACACATTGGTAACAGCATTCCATCATTTACAGGGAGTTAATTTCATAAAACTCTACAATTAAGAACTTTAATGTATTTCAATCCCAAACGAAATATCAACAATATTCGGCATTTTTCAAGTATCTGACATCACATTGGTGACGTCAGCAGAACTTAAGTGATGCGATCAATTAAGAAATTTCGTCAGATGATTCGTATCACGACATAGATACATATCAAATAGTGCGAGACCCATTGAGTAGCATGAAAAATTTTGACCTCATTATTACTGTTTACAACAAACCTCGCTCCTATGATACAAGCATTCTAAATGCATCTCAATACTGTCAACTGAAACACCAAGAATTGGTTTTGCTCGCACTCAATCAAAGTTTCGTATGGGTGACGTTAAAAGTCAAAAAGATGAAGGGAGCACTTCTATCGATGAAGCATCTGTTAGCTCTATTCTGCATGGGGTACTTATTTTGGCCATTTTACCCTCTATATTGTCGGATAGGCTGTCGCTACAGCAAGTGGTTGGGAGTAGACTAGCAAGTAGCAAACAACTCAATGCAAGAAAAACAAAGAAAATCAACAGCGTTTGACATGCCAAAAGACTGATCTCTCTGGAACGGATGGATGAAAAATAAATTTGGACAAAAAAAAAAAACAAAAACAAAAAAAACAACTAAGGTCGTGGCCATAATGAACCATACCCTGGCAGTCTTAGATTCAAAAATGAAAAACCTGGCTGTGTCCTCTATTCAATTTGCAAATTTCTCCCATCATGCTAAAAACGAAATGTCTGTTTGGCAGATTATTGGGAAAATCAGCTGGTGTGAGGTGGACAGACAGACGGTAATTTATGCAACTCTTCCAATATTGTGGTAGTTCCCAGACATGGCGCGAGGATAGCCTACGATGTTCACCTTCACAAGGGTAAGTGCAAAATCAAAATGATCGCTAAAATAAGTAGCCAAGCATGAAACCTAAATAATACTATCCGTTGAATGCCAGCAGCATATAGATAGATGCTCATCCATAAAAAACCATACACTTAAACTCTGCTACACATAGTACCTCAAGATTCTACTCATCAATCTGCAAAACAGAAACTTTACGTTCATGGAAAGATGATTGAAGTTCAGGCAAGATAGTACTTGAGGATAGTGCGAAGGTCGAAGAACCTCATTCAAAACTTTTGCAGTTTCATCTTCGTGATTGAGTACTATAAATATGGTACATAGCTTGTGAATTTAACTAGTTCATCATGGCTTACTTTCAAAATTTTGAATTCCTCCTATGCGCAAATTTTGACGCATAAACACTCCCTTGAGCAGCTAATCTTTTGCATAACACCCATCACAGCCTCCAGTTACATGCAAAAAAATCCAAAAATCGAAAATAGGTAGTTCAAGGAGCAGAACAATACATGCACAATGAAGACCTACCCCTTGTGAGCATAAATCCAAGGAAAGCTCACTTAAAAAGGTTGTCTTTCCTGACCCAGTTGGGCCAGTAAATATTGTTACTTCGCCACGACGGTGCCCTTTTAAAATGTCGGTCAGCTCCGGAAAACGGGTGAACTAAAGAAGACAGAAACATACGAAGACCATCCATGATATATGGCAATTAGAAAGTTATTTTCAAAGATTATTAAAAAAACGTGTGGCGTGTGGACCCCAGCATTGTAGGCTATTTCGATACACATCATTAGCGTTTCAATTGTATGATTTATAGGATGCGGTATTAGTCCGGTGTGTATGTGTTGTAATTTTGTTTGTGTGTTTTGTAATTAGAGTCGGAACGTAACGACAATATGCGTGAATTGTGATAAGGTGGTTATCATGCTTATGTGTGTGTGTGGATACCCAGGAGGAAGAGAGAATCTTTACCAGACTGTTCGGCCCACTTTCTTCATCAGGGGGTGGGAAGGTGGGTCGAAAAGTCTATATAGTAAAGATTCTCAAAACACTTGCCTTTCTGAGGAGTCGAGTCTCAGCATAAGAGTGGAGGTGTGAAACACGGAGCGAAAATGGACCGAAAAGGCTGGGAAATCGCTATGCAACTGAGATCGACATCCCCCACTATTTCAACACACATCATTAGCGTTTATTATAGAAGGACTGTTGTAAGATTTCCCTAATAACAAGCAGGTTCACAGGAATTCATCATTCGAAGAACACTATTTCCTTCTACAGGTGAACAAAACCTCATCTGGCGAGTTTGGTAGATCATTCCTCTGATCCTATGATAAGACACTTTTGGGACTGTTCCTGTCAAAACAGCTGGGAGGGGCAGATGGAGCCAGGAAAAATACACTTCGCACAGCATCGCAAATGACATCGCAACTTTGTGCTCAAAATAAGTAGTGCTACCATCTTCCCCCATTCAACACTACAGTAGTCATAGTTTGGATCATACAACCACCATCCAAGCAGGTAGCTCTTTGTTTCAGTTGACTGAGGTCACTATGGGTAAACTTTTGCCTATTTTCATGAAAAGTTGGCTTTTAGAGGCAGTAAAGCCTAACTACTTCATGGTATATGTTCATTCGATATAATATGCTAGAAGAGTGTAAAGTCATCTGAGAAGCCCGAAACCTAAAATTTGCAACAACAGCAAAACTTTGCTATTCCACCAAGGTCACAGGTGTACAAGCGTGATGAAGTTGGCAAATGGCGATGTACCAACTACAGTCGAACATCTAACGGCGGCCACCTCCAATGAAAAAATCAAAAGGAAGTCCCCCTCTAAAAGCGGCCACTCCAAGTATTTGTTCTGCTTTTTATCCTACAACATCATGACGTTTATGCAAAAAATTACTGACTAAATCATTTTATTTTGTTTTCAAAATGATTTCTTTGTACAAAAAAAGGCTTGATTTAACCCATACTTTTAAGAAATATCCTTCTTATATCCTTCTTAATTCGCACGGCATTGAAAATGAATTTGAAATTGAAGACCTTTGTTTAGTAAAACTCTGAATAGCAGCCACCTCCCAATAACGGCCACTTAAGAGGTTTGGCTGTACCTTCATCAGGCGAAACTCTATCGGTGGAATGAGACGAAATTTTGGCCAGGTGACGAAAATTACGCCTGACCAAGATTCACCTGATAGGGCATCTCACTTCTTGCAAACACATTAGAATGTAAGTTACTTTATGCTAAACTACCATTTGCTTCTTTTTATTTCCATCTTTTACGGGCCACGCACATACAATGCACATTCCACTTCCCCAGGGCATTGAAATTGCAAAAAAGTCAGGACAGTTTAGAGTTAAGCAAAATAAATCGCCTGTCTATGAGAGCCATAAACTATAAGGAATAACCAACTATTGAGTCTCTCAACCTTATCATTCTAACTAAATGTTAGACCAATACAAGTTTTGAAGAGAAATATCCCACAAAAAACAGAGATTCGGATGAGACGAGTTTAAAGTGCGCATTTGATTTCACAAAAAATTATAGCACTGGTGCAAGACCTGGCCTCCATACGACATATGCACTGATACGATCTATATACTTCCAATGTTTACTTATCATTTTTCTTATTGCGAACCTATAATTTTCTTATATTATGTTCACTACATTAATATTTATGCCATACTATAATTTCAGCATTATGCAAGAAATGACTTGTGGTGGGAATAAAAAGACACAACACAATGACTAACAAATAAAATAACTCAATGACTTCCAACAAGTCCGAACGTGTCACTTATAGTGTAAACATCAACAAGATATCATAACAAAAGAATCTGTAACTGGTCATGAGGAATCATGATCGATTTCATCACTTGCAGTGCCAAAAGAGATACTAACTACTAAGGGGGTTGACTGAAATAATCTGTACAAGGCGACATGTGCACGCAGAGTCTTCTAAATGAAGTGTATGGAAGCGGAATATCCTAGCCATGGAGGGCCTCAGACCTTCTGGAGCTAGGTCACCTCCATCTTACCAGATTTTGGACTTCACATGGTTCCAGAAGAAAGCCATACTCATGCAGTTGATGGGCTCAGGCATGGAATGAATGAAGGGATAATGATGGAAAAGACTCTGACTTAGAAAACTTTAGTGTGTATTCTTTCTATTAGGATAAAAAGACAGAACCAGACTCAATGAAGTGCTAACACTCTTAAGATCGCAAGTACAGGGACAGTTCTCAGTGAGCTGTACTATGGGTCGTTTCGCTGTGGTCTAGAACTGTTAGAAAACCGTGAGCAGTGGAAGGTTTGATTGCGAAGTAGGAGGATACTCTCAGTTTCGATAGGATATGGGCGGTTGCACTGAAAGAATAAGAACTCTGAGACGGTGTTCGCCAACGAGAAACCATTTAATAGTAGCAGGGAGACATGTACCATGCACAACCTGCATGCTTCACTGATACCACTGATAAAAGCAGCAGCATGTGTAGCGATTTTTATTCGTTTTTCTCAAGCCTTTCTATCACCAGATTACCACTTATCTCTGTAGCACCCACTTTCCTCTTATGTGGGACATATTGGATACTGAGTTTTCAAAATGCAAACCATTTAACATTTTTAGTACAGCAGATTCAAACATCAAATTCAACAAAGCAAGATAAAAAAATAAATATAGGCAAGGCAAGACAATTTCACCGCAAATTCTATTGAAATTATCCAGAAATAGCGATGAATAGCAAAATGAAGAACCTGTACACGGCACATTCACAGCAGGTCGCCAGTGATTGTTTCCATGATAACCATCTGTATAGTAGACTGCATAACACAACTGGCAGCACTTTTCATAGCTTACTGACTACCCAATTGACTAACAGGGTAGCCACACACGTTTTGAGGCTAATAACTGCTGGCCATTATTTAAGGAATAATAAAATAATCCATTTTTTAAGGTTCTAAAAGCCAATTAGAAAGCTAATTATTGAGTCAGATCTATGGTAGCATCAATGCAAACCAACATCAAAAACTTCAAGTCCCCCATACCATCTCATGAAAGACAAGTGCAAAATAAAAACTGCTGGACTATAAGGATTTCTACATGAAGTTCATGAATCAACACCACCTGAAGAGCAAAAAGAGCCATTACTGCATGAAGCTAATAATTCAAGGATAGCAATGCATATAGCTAACATGATTGAACCTTTCCAGTTATGTTCCTGACAAAATGAGAAATGATATGGATGATATTATATGAAAAGGATCCACCACCAGGAAGACACGAGAGGCGAAGTTTAAAGAGGAACATTTTGGGCCTAAAAATGCTAGATCAACAACTGTGAAAACAGGCGAAAGCTGATCACAGCAAAAAGGCAAAAGAGCAAACAACTCCAGCAGGTATACTTTTATTACTTTATGTACTGCTGGTTATACTCTTACAACAATGCATTCAAACAACAGTAGAAGCTTATGTGGTACTTTACCTTAACACCTGCTATTTGCTCAGCATCTTCTAAATTATCATATAATTCATCTCGCAGCTAAACAGAATAGTAAATTTATGATAATTCACGAACATGTCAAATGCCACTATTCAGCACAGAAGCAAATACCGATGCATGTTAATACTATTATTACCCTCTGCGATTGACATGCAAATCTTTTTTCACTACCTCGTCAGAAGTACGTTTTTAACACGTTCGCGCCCGACTACGAGTATACTCGTAGTCGTCAGACACTCAAAAATAGCCGCTTACGGCTAAACTCGTAGTTTTTTTAAACGTAAATAATTATAATTTGAACCAAATACGCTGATACTCAGCTTTTTTAGGTTAACGTTTATTATCAATCTGCGCATTTGAAATCTATTTTCCGCAAGCTAGGAAATTATGTCCTCAGGAGAACTGCAAAATGTCCCTCACAAGCAATAACACCACTACCCTATGATTTCTAGCGCTCAAATTCTAAACCAAAATAGAAAACAAATTCATTTTCTGTAAGTGCAAATGATATTAATAAATCCTGACAGCCTTGTCTAAGTACACTTTGTAGTTCATGGTTGTTCTGTCACTAGTAAGCTATGATACTCTCTGAAGCAAGGGTGCACACACAGAGCTGGATGATCGGGGCATCTATCACACATGTAGCGACTTTCACGCCGTTTCTTCTGCTTCGTGCACACACGACATGGTTTCATAGGATTCGTCTTCTTTTCTGTTGGTGGTAAAGTTTGAAGAGCGTGGAAATTCGGGGCACACACCTGACGTGGATCTGGTGACACAGGTCCCACAAGCCAAGCCGACACAGTTTGCCGAAATTCCTCCATGGAAATTCTATCAGTGTGGTCCAACTTGAACTGATTGTAAAGATAAAAGGCATTCACCAAGTACATCTCTAACATATGTACACCAACTTTCTTATACCACCGTATAGTCTTACGCAACGCTGAGTGATACGACAACATTTGGTCGGTGCGATCGATGCCAGACATGTAAAGATTATAATCTCTCACAGAGTCAGGCTTCAACATCTCCTCCCCTCGCCTGTTTGAAACAGGTACTAGTTTTGGCTCAGTATGTTTGTTGCTGATGGTGCAGACGACACGCTTATCTTTCCACTTTACCACTGCAACATTATCGCTTCTGCGCCAAACTAAATCTCCTTTCTTCAACTTGGCCTGTGTCGCCTCTTTAGGGTTATCTCTGCGATCTTGCGGCAACGTCCCACATAGATATGTTTGACGTGTGGTGAAGTATTTTACGAGTGGAACCGAATTGTAATAGTTGTCAGCAAATAACGAGTACCTTTTGTCAAAAAAATCAGCCATCAAATGATTGACAATAGCCCCCGACTGTCCAAGACCAAAAGGATCATCATATGACT
>JAOBRC010283571.1:0-13682 GCA_027575255.1 Scolionema suvaense
CTTACTCAAGGGCCCGCACCAGATCCCAACCACCAGTTGAATTTGTGATCTTTCCTGGTGGTTCCAAGTTCTAACATGATATCGTGCCTCTCAGACTGGGTGGGTGCTGCGATCATCCCGCAATGGGGAGCCAATACGGCTTGGAGCTGGTCTCCACATATTGTCAACTCTGCCTATAGGGCAAGATTCTCAGGTTCGTTGAATCTGTTTATTATCATCACATCTTTTGTTTTGTTTTGTTTTGTTTTGTTTGTTTGTTTTTCGTCTTGTGTGAGTGTGTGAGTGCGCCTGTAGTCAGGCTCCTCATCAAATGACTGACCATCTGGGTAGGGCTGAGTGTTGGGCCCGTGAAACATGTTTAAAGCCGCAGCCAGAGTCTCAAGTGCTGGCTCCCAGATGGTCGCCCTGTTGATGTCACTGATCACGCTCAGGTCTTCACACACACAGATGCTGTGCATACTCTGGCGCATGGCAACTTTCGTGCTAAATGGAAGTCTAGGTCACTTTTTCTTTTTCGTTGTTTGGCTCCGTTCTTCTGTCCTCGTCATCGACAGATCAGCATTACCCTGAAATAGGGGGAGGTGTTCATCATCTTCCGGAGAATGTTTCACCTTACTCCAAATCCTAAACTTTAGGTTGTGTTGTTCATGATTCTCATCATGTTATTTGCTCGTCCCTATCTGATAGGAAGTCGGTTGATGAACGGCCCTCCAACTTGGCTGATGGTTTAAAATTAATTGACAAATCTGCGTTCACAGCTACCCAGAAACTGTGAATTATGCAACTCTTCTTGGCCCCAGGGTGCAATGGTCTCTCCTGATCCACGAAGTTACAATGAATGTCGCCGGACTGTTGGAACAGATGATCTCGAACTTTATTCGCAAGTGGTTGCACCTGCCAAACTCCTCTTCGAATCTGGCCTTTTACTCTTTAGTTGCACCGTCTGTTTTGCCTATGTAGAACCTATCCTCCATCCTTAAGTCTGCTAAGATAAGTGACCGCTTGCTGCTCCGTGATTCAAAAGACCCATCGATTGCTGGCGCTGGTATCCCCGTCCGAGCTGGTAAGTGGGATGCAGGAGACGTGATAGTAACAGCCGAGCAGGAGCTTAGTTACCGCAAGATTGGCTGGCCATTTCAGCGTGGAAAAGTGGGCCTTCGTGCATCTGACAACACTTCAGACCCAGTTAAAAGTAGCTACGAATACAGAAAGTTGATCTCATCTATATCAAAAGAGATTGATGCTGAACATGAACTGAGCAGAGCTTTGCAACTTGAAGTTCAGGGAAAGTGGACTCTCTGGGAAGATTATATGAAGAACAATTTCTCTTGGCGTGATGTCCTGGGCATGCCACCTTCCCTGTTATCATTTTGTATTCGCTCCACCTTCGACACCCTTCCGTCGCCTTGTAACTTAAATCGTTGGCACATAGCATCTGAAGCATAATGCCTTCTTTGCAAAAAAACTTTTTGCACAACCGCTCATGTTCTTGGGGCATGCAAAGTCTCCTTGCATCATGGGCGTTTCACTTTTAGGCACGATACCATCCTCCGAAAACTTGTACAGGATGTGGAGGAATTCATGAAGCAGATTCCTGGTGAGGCCATTGATAAGGCTCAGTTGATAAACTTGGTTAAGCCTGGTTATCGCAGGAAGAAGCAAAGCAAGTCTCCTACCGGAATCCTCGATTTGGCTTCAGACTGGAGAATTGTTTCGGATACCTACCTCTTTCCTCCACACATCGCAGTCACACAGTTTCGGTCCGACCTGGTGATCTATTCGAACTCGCTTGGATGCATTGTGCTCATTGAGCTCTCGTGTCCTTGCGAAGAGAAAATGACATGTTGGCATTCAGTTAAACTCTCTAAGTACCGACCTCTGTCAAATATCATCAGAGATAATGGCTGGATAGTGGACCTCTTTGCAATGGAAGTTTGTGCTCGTGGCTACTGTGCCGTTTCACTCACTCAGTGCTTGAAACGGCTAGGTTTTACGAACAAACTTGCCTATGCGTGTGCAAATTCCTTAAGCCGTCTCTCAATGGAAGTGTCCTTTTGCATATGGATAGCCCGTGGTATGCCAAGCCGAAGCCGTCTAAGTAAAATGCCACACCTTCTTTCCGAAAGTGCTTGCTACGTTTGGATTTGACCTTTCTAGCAAATTTCAATCTTTCAGGTCCTCCTTCTTTAACTGACTCTTCCTGCCAGCATTGTAGTAACCATAGGCACTGCCTTGTAGAATGCACCTGACTGTTTTTTGGCTCACTCGCTTCCTAAACCAGCTGCCAGTTGAACCTGACGAACTGAGAAGGGGCCACCATTCTGCTGCATAATCGTGACTTATCTTATAATTGCACGTTTATCCCTGGAGTCCAGCTTGGTGGGACGTCCCTTATTGGAATGTCTCTTGTCAATAACGGGCTCCTTGCATATGGATTTTTTGCAAGTCAGTACTCTGACGCCTTCGAATCTGGGGAAACATATCCTGATGTTTCTTGCTCCCGAGTCCCTTGTCCTGGTAAAGATTGAAACACCTGTCGGTATGACGTCGTTTTCTAAAAGAGTTAGAGATAAATGTTTTGCTGTCGGAGAGGACTTCCCCATCACTTTTACCAAATGCAAAGCTGAGCTCCCTGACACAAAGTAATTGAAATATCCAGACATTAAGTCCCTCATGAGAGGAACTGTATGCATGTGTACTATCCCTCAGGGAGCCCAGTTGAGACACTCAATGCCATGGTTTTTTTATCTTTTGGGATGGCTGCGTCCCTGGGCGTATATACCTACTGCATTATTCTTTGCAGTACATAAGGCAAGGACAAAGCTTAAAGATACCACTGTTTTTCAATCGTGTTCGCGACGCATATGAGTGCAAATGTGCATCTTCCTAAAACCAGTGTAATATACACAACTCATCATGCTTCCCGTTACCCTGTATACACTCTTTTCTCCTCTCCTGATTTGAGTATGATGCGGTCTGACAACTGATCAAATGATAGATTCCAAGATACTTTGCATGACTTCTACTAGTAATTTGGAGTGTATCTACCTATATGATTATCTGAATAGCTAAAACGAAGCAAAGAGCAGATGGATGTCATCTACGTATGACCCACTATCACAAAGTCACAACGTTTAATTTATATTGTTTTATTTTTCTGCATGTTCACATGTGATGTACATGATTCTCTGGGAAGGTCGTAACTTTTTTTGTCAAAAAAAAAACACCAAAGTAATTGTAATTTACGGGCCTTCTCCATCTATCGGTGGACTGGAACTTCACTTCGGATCTGTCTGATAGTTACAAGTTCCCTCCTCTTATTGCGATTACTGAGCTAGACCCGATGTTGTAATTTACTTTAACACAATCAGGTATATGCTGCTTATAGAGCCGTCCTGCCATTGCCAAGAGAATATGCCCAGTTGGCACTCAGCCAAACTCTTTAAGTATGGGGCCCTTGTAAAAGTGATTAAATAAAACGATTGGAAAGTAGACCTGTTTGCTGTTGAAGTAGGTGCGCGGGGTTACTGCGCTGTTTCCCTCAAAACTGGCTTTGGGTGCGCAAAGTCTGTGAGCCGCGTACCTGTGGAGGCCTCCTTTTGTATATGGGTAGCCCGAGATAGCGCCAATTGGACACCATGCTCTGACACTCCATTGAAACGTATCACCATAGAATCAGACACCGCGCCGAAAGGACGTATCACTCCAAGTCGACCCTCCTCTCAGCCGATTAGATCCAAGACACTTTTACGTCAAGGCTTTGCTAAAAGGTTGTAAGGTAACACATGTTATGCTAGTACCATATTGCAAGCGTTGAGTGTGACTGGTTCTCTGGGCGATCACCTGGCTTTAACAACCACACTTTTATCACCAGCAGCCAAGTCTGTGGCGCTCAAAATGCTTTTCTTATCTACTTCGTCTTACACTATCGATCCAAGTAGTTTCCTAAAGTCTCTGTCACGAGCCATGACACGTAGTCGAAACGCTGAGTTTTACTACAACTCTCAGCAAGATGCAACTGAGGTCCTGCTGTGCGCCCTAGATGAGTTGAAAGGTGTGTCTGCTCCTATTCATGATATGTTCAGTTCAACGCTTCGTTTTGAGATCTCCTGTAGCACCTGTTTAACTTCCTCCGTCACAGAAGAGCAGTGCGACATAATTTCACTGCCTGTCCAGAGTAGCTGGCTTTTGGTTTTGAATGGTCGCTTTCCTGTGCCCAGTGCGCTCAGCAGGTTGCGGGCTTGCCGGAAATATCTGTTGGGAAGCTGAGCCATCAATGAAACTGATAGGTTGGAGATAGCTGAAATAGTTTGAAAGCGCAAAACCTCTGCCCAAGCAAAATCCACAGTGCAAGTTCTCGCAAGATGCTTCCTTGACGTTTTGTTGGTGTTCTGTTCCCGGCTTGATTTTCTTAGTGAGTCTTGTCATCTTCTCGCCTGGAGCTTGATCTGGTGGTGAGCCTGGTTAATGATATGCATCTGGAAACGGTCTCTTGTGCAGTGATTAACATCTTGAACTGATGTCTAGCTTTCCCTGCGAGAACTTCCGAGCGTTCCCGGGGTAAAGTGCTGTTCTCCAGGGATTGCTCTTCACCAGTCAGCTCTGGTTTCCTGAAAAGGACATCGATGAGATCTTTGATCCATCATGCAGGAGTGTCTACTCCTAGTTGAAACTACATCTAGACTGCGAAGTCGAGTTTCTCATTGAAGTTTCTTTGGCAACTTCTTTGTTACTCCTTTCCCTCAATCCTCTCTCAACCTTTACTTGCAACCCGAGGAATTGTCTGGTGAAAACGCATGGTTTTGTCCGCTGTGTAAGTGCGTCCGCCAGAGCACCAGGGACACCCTACTCGTTCAAGCTGGAAAGGTTCTGATTTTGCTAGGTAAATGTTATAAGGTGCTTGACAGGAACACGGTGAAGGATGTCCGACCTGTTTCTTGTCTTCAAGGCGGTACACCGTCGCTGCGTCTACCTGTAATTATAGACGAGGGCGTGTCCTTCTCACGTAAGTAGAATCTTCTCGCCACAATAAACCACTCAGGGTCTTTTCAGTCCGGCAGCCACTACTGGGCCTATGTTAACGGCCCGATGGCCCAGCGTTGGATGATGTGCAAGGACACTGCCATCACCACGGTGAACGCTACAGACCTTTGTAATGCGACATCATACGTCCTCTTTTATGTGTGCTCTAATTGAATGTAGAGTTGTGCCTGCCCCACACCCGTTTCTATTTGTTTCGTGCGATAGTTGCTTCAGTATTAAATTGAATTTTATAGCTTTGTAAATATTGAATTGTTTTTACTTTGAATTATTATTTTTTTTTTTATAATTTTTTGTCCCTGCTTTTGTTGTTGTTTTTAAATAATCATGGTTTTTGTACTTGCTTTTTTTTCGGTGTTTTTGGTTTTGTTGTTTTTGTTTGTTTTTTCAAAATTTTCTTTTACGGTTGTTTGTTTTCGTTGGTCTATTTTTCTTCTTTGCGCGTGTATGTGTGGGTGGGTGGGTGAGTCTGCGTGTAGATGCTGTTCCCGACCTCAACGGAAACTGATCATCTGGGTAGGACTGAGTGTTGGGCGCCCATAAAACATGTTTAAAGCCACTGCCGGAGTCACTAGTGCCGGCCTCCAGATGGTCATTCTGTTTTCAAGCATGGAGTCAACCGTGCATCATTTAGTGCATCTTCTCTATGGAAAACCTTGGCGGCACGTTCTTTGCTATTTTCCAAGGACTTTTTCTTTCAGTTTCTACGCTTATCTTCAAGATCATTATGTTTTTTACGATCATTGTCGTATTGTGTGTTCATTATCACATTGTGTTAACATTTCAGATAATATAGATAAGCATAAAGGATAAAATACAGAAACCCGCTATCATGTTATCATTTGGCGAAATGGAAGTCCCAGAAAGTGCGGTTGAGCGTGTCGAGCAGAACGGTCCTCATCGCACCTATCTTGTGACCTACAGTCAACTTGATGTTTGCAAATTTCCAATTCGGTGGTCTTTCGGAGGCGCAATTGTGGAGGCATTTGGAGCTAATCATGTGGATTATTTCGTTTATTGCAAAAGAACCTCACGAATCCCAAGGATATCACTACTACATAGCTGCGCGGCTGAACGTGGAAGCCAGCAAAGGGTCAGCAAGGAGGCAACACTGACTGGGGGAACGTACTGAATCTACTTGAAGGGCTTACTGTAACCCTACCAGCACCAATGAATTCTCACTCGTCAGATTGCATTGTAAGTAAGGTAACACCAGTCTTTACCACGAGCGTGGATGTATTGCGTTACTGGATCAGAGACGTCAATGAGCGTCAGACTGAACGCCAACACATAGAGAATGACATGATGCAGCAAAGGTGGCAAACTTTAAATTTGGACACCGATTCACGCACGACGAAAAGGTAGATGTTCCTAGCTGTACAGTGTGTTTCGCAAAACAAGTTAAGGTTTACAAATAGTTCACTTAAATTTCCCTTGTAAGGCTTGTAACGTTGTAACACTGACATATATCGAAGTTACACCTTTACAACTTGTATTTAAAAACTTAAGAAACTGTTTTACGAAAAAGTGGCTGTAACGCTTGTAACGATGTACCACTGGCCTGAAGGCATGCATGTAAAAAATGAATCAAACAACCTGGTCACCTTTCCCTTAGTATCTGATATGCTTTCCTCTTGCTTTCATAGTCGCCGTCATCCTCTCAGGGAGTGACTCTATGGTTTTATCAGTCACATCCACTGGGACGGCGTTAATGGTCTGCACAATCCTAGTAGCAAAGTCTTCATACCTTTCGTGTTCTATTCTGTTTTGAGTCGCACTGGCTTCCAAATCTTTCCTAGACAAGGTAAATGAATGGTTTCACATCAAAGCAACTAAAGACAGTCTTTACATACCATAGTAACAAAGCTAACTCCCTTCAACTCAAAGTACAATTAAAATGTATTACAAGGACGGTTTTACATAAGAACGACAGGTCGACCACAAGGTGCACTCGACAATAAAGTTGTTCCTCTTCGCCTCGCAGCAGTTTTGGCATAGAACTTGTGAAAAGAAAAAGTCAATTGACAGTTTGGCATAATCATAAAATATTGAGCCAGCAAATCCTCCCTACGCTATTCAGTGTACTACAGCCAAGGTTTTTCTATTCAGGTCTTTTTCCATTTACTCCAACTACAACAAGAATGAAGCGAAGACAAAAATCCATTCTGGAACCGAACCAGTCATGTAGTATGTAAACAAACACGAATATAAAAAGAAAGTAGAAAACGCCCGCTGCAAGAAAAGGTGCATATATCGTGTATCGATTTTGACGGCCAAATTCAGTGACCTGCATACAACTAGCATTTGAAGGTTATGCTGCCAACTGAAACCTCAAGGGTAGATCCAAAAATTGAATAACACTAATGAATGTGCCTGGTAAATGTCTGGGCGGGCGGTGTGTGAGGATTTGGCTGGTGTCTTGGAGGAGGCAGGTGATGCTTACACGAGGGCCCGCATCAGATCACAAGCAGCACTTGATCATCTTTCCTGTTGGTTCCAAGTCGTCATAGGACAAAGTGACTCTCGGATTTCCGTAGACACGGCGATCATCCCGAAATGGGCAGCCATTTGTTAGTTGCTAGCTGCTAGTTTACTGCTGAAGTCAGGTACTGCTCTTCTCTTCACGCGAAACTGTTCTTCTTCTCTCCATGCGAAGCTGCTATTCTCTGCACGCGAAGCAACAGCCGATTTCAGCAATTCGACGATATGCACATCAGCATCCGAATTGCTAGTTTATGTATGTGTGGGTGGAACTAGTTCGTTATTCATGCCTATTCATCTTGATGTGGGTGTGTGTGGGTGTGCGTGTGAAGAAAGGATGCACTGCATTGTTTAGGTTTAAGTGACACTTTCAGCTTCTATAGTTGACTGCGCATGTTTGCTTTCTCCAGTTGTTGCAATACATGTAGTCACAAGCAGTAGATGAGCTAGATGAGTGTGTTCTATTTAACTCTAGGCAACAACGATACGATTTGTGGGGGACTTCTTGGTTGTGTGTTATGACATCCCAACCATCAATTGAATATTTTATTTTTCCTGGTGGTTCCAAGTTCTCATATGATGTAGTGCCTCTCAGACTGGGCGGGTATTGCGATTCTCCCGCAATGGGGAGCCATTACGGCTCGGGGCTGGTCTCCACTCACTCTGCATTCTGCCTTTAAGGCGTGATTATCAGTCTCTTCGGAGCTGTTTTCTCATCATCTATACCTAGAAGTTGCGTGTGGCATGCTGAGGATGCTGTCAAATGGAAATACCGTTTTCGTGTAGATAGATTAATTCGTTTACGAGGAGAACTATTCTATGTTAGAGATGGCCACACTTTTTTTCCGCCAGCTTCACTGATTAAAGTGATAAAGATCCTGGACTAGTGTGTAGCTTTCCCTGTGAGAACTTCCGTGCGCTCCCTGGGTAAAGTTGACTTAAGGATACAGTGCTGCCCTCCAGGGATTGCTCTTCACCAGTCAGCTCTGGTTTCCTGAGAAGGACATGATGAGATCTTTGATCCATTATGTAGGCGTGCCTACTCCTAGTCTTAAACTATCATAGACTGCGATGTCGAGTTTCTTTCTCATTGAAGTTGCTTCGGCAACTTCTTTGTTACTATTTTCCTTAAGGGAGGAACTAATATCTGCCAATACCTGTAAAGCAGCAAGACGGTCTTCGTGATTTGCAGTTTCAGCATTATCCACAGGCATGTAACTGACTTATTACACTAATAGAATCATTTGGTTTTAATTCTAGTAGAATCTCAAAAAAAACTCACCCCGAATCTTGTCAGAGGTGAATTCTTTTCCTTTTGTATTTACCTTCAATCTTTAAATTTCTGCGATATAAATATATATGCGCTTTCCAAGACAAACAAATCTTACCTGGAACCTGTCATAAAATATCATGTATATCTAAAAACCATCACAGTCCCAAACAAAATTCAATAGCATACCATTCCATCGCTAAAACGATCCAGGATTATGATAAAACTCATATTTTGCATCCAAGCTTCCCTTCCCTTCCTCACGATCGGGAAGAAGCTTCGCCACCTTGTGGCTTCAGTATGTATGCGATAGTAGCAAACATGGCAACCGCAGCCGGTATTCAGCAACAATTTCTAACGCAGTGCAGTAAAAATATCCACATTCTCCTGTCCACATCTTCGCTTTCTCCCCCGCTACAACGATCGTGCCCATACTCAATTGGCCACTACTGCACTGAAACTGGACAGACTGAACATAGATTACAAACGATAACATATGGGGGAATCTCCTTGGCAAGGTTTGCATGCTCAGGAGGTGTGCATTTTCCTCCGCGGGAGAAAATTTAGTGGGCTATAAAGACTACTGGGCGGCATAATTTTTTCGCAATATTTAATGAGTTTCTTAATTTTTTTCTCCCTTTTTTGGTTATTAGTGAAAGTTTCTTAAATTTGGGAAGCAAAATTTGGGAACAGGTCCATTTCATATCAACGGGTTTCTTATTAAAAAAAACGTGTGAGGAATAACATTTTTTCAGGAAGGAGTTCTCGGTGTTGGTTTGTTCAGACGTTTAGCCGAAGAACTGGTGTGGTAATTTTCGAAAAAAATGGGTGCAGGTGAGGGGCGTCCATAGGACCCAAGAGGTTGCGATTTAAAAATCAAGTTTTTAAAAAAATTAAGCCAAGGGAAGTGTGGCATGTTACACTGTTTTTCTTCTACGAAAGCAACCGTACAAGAACGCAAGCTTCAAATGACGCTTCAAATTTGCCTTACAATCAATTTGAGAAAAACCCACGCTGAGATAAATCACGAAAATTAAGAACTGCAACACTGCTTTGTATTAAATCAATAGCGTAACCATATCCAATATTTGCAGTAAGTTTTGATAAGAGAAGAAGCTTTGATCATTTTTTTTTACAAAAAAACACGTTTTATGTTAGAAACAGCTAAACTTCAACTCAGTATCGTCTCTGTGACATTACAACAACCAAAGAACAAATGGGACTGAAAACGGGGAAAATTGCTAAGAAAGAAGATCTTCAGCGCAAATTTACCGGTTCTTGTAAAAAGAAACAATAGTATATCACCCCAACCTGTGTGAGTTATATGTGTACTTTTCCTACAGATCAAGTCATAGCTCGACCAAATTTCACTTGTGTATCTACTGGAAAGCAATTTACTTTATGGGCCTTCGGGTATTTTCTTCACTGTCTCTTCACTGTCTTATTACATGTCTTATTATTTTCTTCACTGTCTTATTACATCGGCATGCGCATTGTCACCCAGAAGTAAACAACAGCGGGAATCTCCCTCGCTGACGTGCGCTTAAGTTTCGTCATTAGCCAGAACAAAACACAGGGAGATAGCCAATGAGAGAGAAATTCTACACCTGGCACGCTGAAGCTTCCCCTTGCTTGAACAGAAGAGAAGAAAATTGCATCAGCCAATTTTGAAGCTGTTGTGTCAGCCGTTTTGAGAACCAATAGCAAGCGAAAGATTCTGTACGTACACAAGGGCAAGCAATTCTTATTCAAATTTCAACCAATCCAATTGAGATCATTCCTCTAGGCATTCGATTGAACGTAACTGACCGGCCACTTCACTTGAAAGAGTAGTTCTAGACGGATATGTTTTCTGTTTGCTGTGATCGATGGAACTTTTTCTCCCGAGGAACGGAGAACTGCAGGTTTGCCGCTACAATTATTCCGACCTTCGGTTCAGTGACAATGCATCTACAGGCTACAGCGGGCGTACATACTGACGTAAGTTAATTATTCTGAATATTTCATCGCGCCGCCAATGCATATGGCGGCGCTGGAAATTGAAATGTTTTAATAGAGATGTCAAGCGATGAAGATGTTACAGAAAACCATTTTAAGAGACAAGGGCAGGCTCCACTAGCATATTTTATAAAGTTTTTATTCACTCACAGTTGTTATTTTGGTCTAGGTTCCCGTTTAGCGAACAATATATTCGGCCCGCAGCAGGCATAGCATTCCAGATCTCTTTATTAACAGGTTTTACTTTCAGGAAATTACAATTCTGGGGAATTTTAGCCTCTTTACTCGCTCTTTTACGGAGCTGATAGGCAAACGCTGTGTAAAGTACTTGCTGGCCGAATCGGCCACAGCATCGTCCAGAGCCGGCCCAGGTGTTTCGAGCTCGAATTCCGCGGCAGTAGTCTGCCAACAGTTAGTACATTTTTCAGCCCCATCATCTTCCTGCGTTTCAGACCCACCGGGTACCTGAATGGCCGTGTTGTTGCTACTTCTGTCCCAAGATGCCTGACAACAGGGTTTGTTTTCTGATTCTTTTTGCTGCGTGCTTAGCACATCGCCAAGGAGCATTATTTGCTTTTGCATTTGTGCCATCTGCCTGCGGAATTCCGAAAAGGCAGATTGCATGTAATTTTGGTTTTCTACTCTACATTGCGCCATCATTTCTTGCACATAATCTTGTACGTCGGTTGTTTCCTGGGTAGGTTCCATAGTGTATTTTATTTATTGGTTATGGAAAGAAGAATGTTCACAGTCTAGAAAAACTTCCACTTAGCTTCCCTATGTGTTCTCTGGCGTCCGTCCTCGAGGCGGCAGCGGTGTGAAAGAGGTACGGCTCACTGTGGCCTGGACAACCCATACACATATAGCCATCCGTATAAAACGCAACAAAGTACTGAACGCTTCTTGCAAAGTGTCTGGTGTAAGACACTGTGTGCGTTGTTGAAAGCAATGTGGTTCACAAACCCTGGTCAAAAAAAGAAGAATCTCAACAATGCACATTGGTACTTCCTTGGAAAAATGGAGAATTCAAGTTGGAGTTTCTCATTAAAGTTGCTTCGGCAACTTCTTTGCTACTCCTTTCCTCTAACTCAACATCAAGTGCTTTTATGTAATTCGAACAACTAATCACGTTTATGGCAGATAGCAAGAATTTCTTATGTAATCTTAAACCTTATCTACGTAAAGTAGCGTCTTTCACGATCGGTGTCGTGTGTTTGGTTAATATCTTCCTTTTCCTTAGAAACATTCTGCTTCTCCTTGAGCCTTTTCTGATTTTCCAAAGTCTCTTTGTACTTTCTTCATGTGTGCTACAGAAAGCATTAGTTGGTTGGTGATAGGGACAGTATGAGGCTGTAGCTGATTTGCTAGGTGGTCCTTTATGATCTTCCTGGAAACCAGGGATTGTTCAAATATGTTAAATCTTGAGAGAGCATTGTTTGAACTAAAGCCACGCTCAACGGCAGCTTGACCCTGACTGAGGGTTAATATAACCTTCAATAATAAAGTAAGTTCCTTGTACTTCGTTATATTGGTCTTCTAAAAAAAAAAAAGAGAGCACATCCAAGCCAGTTTTAGATTTCGTAAAAGAGTAAAAATTGATCGATTTCGTAAAAGAGTAAAAATTGATCTGTTTCACGTAATGGGACAGAAATTCGAAAAACTGTTGCATGACCTTGTCACAAAACTGAGCAGGGAAAATGTTCAACTTCATGAAGTGAGCCCGTAATTTCTTTAGCTTTAATTCTTGATCTTCGAAGTGTTCTTGACACATGGAAAGACCAGCCAATATTCATATCCTTAACCTTCAAAAAAACCAGTCTTTGCTGAAGTAAGCAAATCTGCAACAGTTACCTAATTTTAACTATAGTATACTGTGTATAATATACACAACCGTCTGATCTTACATGCTTCGAATAGCTGATTTGTCCAGGATTTCTGACAAATTCTCACATTTCTCCATGATTTCTCCAGGTTCTCCAGGTTGTGTCTGAACATGTAGTTCCGCTCCACCTATACTCTGCCACATCTTTTCCCATCAATACCAGTTCAGAAAAAGCATCGGGTTCATGGTTGCACTTGTTTTGCTCGTGCTTAGGTGTTGGTCGTGAAAACTCAAAGTACTTTCATCGTATTGACATCATTTCCGTTTCACGGTCATCTGGAGTGTTAACCTTTCCTACGTAAACTACTTGGGATATCGAAGTCACAACAATACGTGTCTGCGCGAATTGATTTTTTTGGGCTGGCAATTTTACTGTTCCCCCTCCGAAAGGCTTCGAGCAGAATGATCTCACTTGAATCAGCCCCAACCGTAAGGTACTTGTCATTAGCTGGGTTTGTGAAGCATTTGAAGATAGATTCAAGAGCTTAGAACGTGAATTTTTTGCCACAGTTAGCTGGCCCAGTTATCATGATGTATCTGAATTTGCCACGTCCTTTTATAACTGATTCTCGTACTGCATGGGCATATATGTATGAATGAATTTTGCTGTTTGCGCACTGGAGCCAGAATTTTTCACAGCCTTCAATGCATTGACCTTCCACAGCTTTTTTATTACTTCGTATCGCGTGCTTGTTTGCGATTTTAGCTCGTTATTAGCTGTCTCCATGCGATAAGTGTTGTCTATGAGTTCATTCAAAGCTCTACTGGAGCGCGAAAGAATAAAATTAGCAAGATCTGGTTAATCATTATCTTTTCTATGCTTTGCTTGAGCGATCAACTGCGCTGATGTTGTGATGTAGTAGTATGGGAAAGTGGAGGTTTGAGCCGCAAAATGTGGTGTCTGCTATAAGGGTTTGACTTACATACCGATTCTTTCCCTTCCCCCGCCAGCCTTGACAACCGTCATAGTTACCGCATTTTTTTTTATATGTAAAACTCCATATAGTCGAT